>JAJJMA010148730.1:0-10576 GCA_023529015.1 Papaver nudicaule
TTAGCGGGTATGTGACAAAATTAGACTTCAAACTTAAGCTCAAGAGGATAAATTAGTCTAGAAACTTACACCACAATGGAGATTTTACTTCCAAGTCCTTCCAAAAGATGCTTGCTGATCGTCATGGTTCTTCCTCATGAATAAATGAGTTTCCTTTTCCTTGGAAGAATTTTTGGAAAATTAAAGATATACCACAAAAAAATCATGCTTTGGCTGGAGACTTCTACATATTGGGCTTGTTAGAAATGCTAAATTGGGCAAATTTATAGATGGTGTTGACAAGAACCGTCCTCTTTGTGGTCATGGAAATGAAACAAGCTCTCATTTATTCCTCCACTGCCAAGCCACTTCTCCAGTGTTGTTTGTTTGCCTCCCCCTTTAAATTTCAGAGTTAATTCCAATAGTATTAATATCACTGATTGCATTGAGGGCTGGCTGAAACAACATGAAGGTACGTATTCTCAAATCGGAGCGGCTGGTGGCGGCCCAAAAGGACATGGTCCAAAATCAGACCATGAGGTGGCGCCACCCCTCACCCTTGGATAACAGGGGGGCTGTTTTTGTGTGTTATAGGGATCTGTGTTGCTCTCACTCTATTCCTTTGGTCTCAAATGCTCTATACTATAATGTGTTGTTTTTGGGACTGCAGAAATTTATTTGGGACTGCAATCCACTAAACTTATCTGTAGGCCTTGATAAGGGATGTTCTATCTAGGTTCTCATATTTTTACTCTCAAATCCATTCAGTAAATCGACTCCCCAAATTCGTTTCGAAATTAAGAAAGAAAAAGATGGTTTTGTTCTCATAGATTCGCCTAAATCTAGAAAGAAAACCCATTTCCCACATTTTGCTATAAAAAGAATGAGAAGATTAAGATTAAATTTTCTACTATATTTCAGTCGAAGGGCTTTACATTTCTGGTTCACAAGCAAAGAAAGCATTGTGGATTAGTGAATCTGAAAGCTCTTGTTCAAAAACAAGCTGATTCAAATATACATAGCATGCGACCACTTATTGGAGCTCAATTAATTGTTTAGTAAGGTGATGTTAGACTAATTCCTTAAGTGTTGGGTATATATAACTTTCCTGTTTCATGTTTTTAGATCTGATTTTCTTTGAACTTGTTTGTTTGAAACTATATGCAGGACCCAAGTTTAGATTGAGGAACTAGATCTGTAAAGTACTCTCTATTATTGATCTCAGCTACAACCCAATTGAAGGATAAGAAGTAGTCTTGAAGTGTGAGATTCAAAAGAAACGTGATGGGGTGCTTCAAAGCTGAAGAAGTTGTATCAATGGGTCAAAACCAGTTACGCCTTGGTTTCTGGGGCGTAATTGTTTTTGTTACGCCTTGGTTTTGAGACGTAAAAAATTTTACGCCCCGGTCGACTAAAAAAACAAGGCGTAACTACGATATTTCATTTTTTACGGTTTGGTTTGCTATTTACGCCTCAGTTTTTTGTGAGCAAACTCCACTTTTTTTACGCCCCAATTCATTTTTTTACACCCCCAATTTTTTTTTACGCGCCAATTATTTTTTTACGCCCTAATTTATTTTTTTACGCCCCAATTTTTTTTTTTACGTCCCAATCTTTCTTTTACGCCTCATTTTTGGATATGGAGCTTTGTATTTTTATGAGTAACCCTATTTTGTTTTTGGACTGCAGTCCCAAAAACAGCCCATTGGCGTCGTGCAGGAGGGAATGAGGCTGTGTCAAGGTATCATTAAAGTACCCCAAGCCACCTCTCTTGTCAGAACAACACTCAAGCTCACAGCACCAGAATTTGGATTGCTCTGCCTCATGGTTGGACTAAAATTAACATGGATGGAGCAATTAATGGAATCAACTCAGCAGGAGCGGCTGTAGCTAAAATTGATACAGGAGGATTTAAGGGTGCTGGCTCTCAAGTTTTAAAGCAATCAAAACCTCTTGTAGCTGAGGCATCCAGTTTTTTAGTTGGTGCTCAATTGGCAGGTAAGTGTAAATACCAGAGAAAACTAGTATATCTCGAAATGCGCATTCTATTCAAGATATAAAGTTAAAAGAAGGTACAGACACTCTGCTCTAGAGAGTAATACATAAACTTCCCATGCTAAAACAATTCCGAGGAAATCAGAAAAAGAGCAGGACTATTTATAGAAACATAGTCCCGTTAAGATACAGACACGTGTTGGACAAACTCTCTCTTTCTTCTGATCTCCCCTGACACCCGTACACGTACTGTCTTTTGGACAGAACACTATCTGACATCCCTCCGCTTTAGGAGGACATACCTGACACATGCTTCCTCCTGCACGTGTACCCTCGAAGCGCTCCTCTTGCACTTCTCCTCCTCCTCACCCCTCTCTGGCGCTACTCCCCTTCTCTCTCTCCTTCTTTGCTCCTCTTGCACTTCTCCTCCTCCTCACCCCTCTCTGGCGTTATTCCCCTTCTCTCTCTCCTTCTTTGCTCCTCTTGCACTTCTCCTCCTCCTCGCCCCTCTCTGGCGCTACTCCCCCTTTATCTCTCCTTCTTTGCTCCTCTTGCACTCTACTCCTCCTTACTCCTCTCTGGCGCTACTCCCTCTCTCTCTCTCTCTCTCTCTCTCCTTCTTTGCTCCTCTTGCACTCTCCTCCTCCTCACCCCTCTCCGGCGCCAAAAGCCAAGTTTGGCCTCCCACTCTTTCTGTCCTCTTGCCCATTGTGGGGTATCTAAACTAAGTTAGGCCTTTCGAAGGTCATTTTTGAAGGTGACACGCAAACAATGGTGCAGTTTTTATCTAAGCAGTCTAGCCTGATCCCTTGGTGATACGGGTGTATCTAAGGAAAGAAGACAGCAGAAGGAAAGAAGACATCAGAAGTATCTAGAAGATACTGGAAGAAGCTTAGTTTAGGAAATCTCTATGGATTTCCTAGTTTAGTCGAGTCCTATAGTTCTAGGATTTTCCTTTCCTAGTTTAACTAAGACTTGTAAGCCATAACACCTATATATAGAGGTTGTTATGAAGTAGCAGAGGCAGAGAAGCCAGAGGTGAGAAGTTAGCTTGTAATAAGGTTAATTCTCTAAGAAGTAATAAAGAAGAAGTTAAGAAAACGTTCTTTTCTTACAGCGTTCTAGCTCTCTCTTTCTATTTTGATCTTTTAGCTCAAACCCTAAACACTCTTGATTCTCCACTGATTGATTTCGTATCAAGTGGTATCAGAGCTGTGTTCTGACACCTTAAGGGATTATTGTGGTGCATGGTCTTAACACGGTTTCAGTATACGGAATCAGGAGAAACTACTAAAGTTCTACCAGATACAAGAAAGCCTAGAGCAAGTTATAAAACTAAGAAGATGGGAGAGGGAAGTGACGAAGGAAAGGTAATAACAGATGCAGAGAGGATTGTGCAGCTGGAATTACAAGTCAAAGCCATAACCGAAGCATTAAATCAAAAGAAGGAGAAAAAGAAACCTCTCAACAGGACTTCAGAGCACAAGGGAGAAACAGAAGATGAAGAAGAAGAAAGTGAAGAGAAAAGGTTTACGGAAGAAGAAGAAGAAGAAACTACAAATAGAAACCCACATAGGGGTTTGAAAGTTGAAGTTAAACTAGAAATTCCTGATTTTGATGGCAAAAAGATGCTGAGAAATTAGACGGATGGCTTGATAAGTTAGAGACTTATTTTACGGTCCATCAGATCAAGGAGAATCAGAAGATCGGTTTTGCTAGTCTCAAATTATCACATCATGCATTAATTTGGTGGAAAACTTATGGGAAGAAATATGAAGCTGGCACTATAACTTGGTCACAGTTCAAAGCCCTTACAAGAAAGTATTTCTACCCTGTTGGATATGCAGATGAGAGGTGGTTTAAGTGGCAGCATTTTCGGCAACGTTATAATCAGAGTGTGCAAGATTACACCACAGAATTTTATCAGCAGGCCTTGATATTAGAACTAGACATTGACAGTGACGATCTTTTCCGTAAATACTTAGGAGGATTGTTAGAATACATAAGAAGAGAACTGAAACTCTTTAATGTAGCACATCTCGAAGATGCTACGATCAAAGCAACTGCTATAGAAGCTAAGAACAAGAGTAATAGCAGTTCCGATGGAAGAAGAGTAAGTAACATAGGAGAAGAAAATGTTTCAAAACCAACACAAAACCAGAGTTCGCAACCTGACAGGGAGGAAAGGATATGTGAACATTGCAAGAGAAAAGGGCATCTTAAGGAAACATGCTGGGTCTTACATCCTCACATTAAACCAAGGAAACTACGTGAGATGGAGGGCCAACGGTCCTACAGAAGGACCAACTTTGCAGCTGAAGTAGAGGAAATTCCTGAGATAGAACAAGCAGATCCTAAACTCACTCTAGTACTAAGCTGCACTGAGAAAGAAGAAGCTGATTTACAAGAAGAACTTTTCCATGTGAAGATTCAAGTAAAACAAAACATTGTTGATGCTATAATTGACTCTGGGAGTCAGAAGAACTTGATCTCAGAGAAGTTAGTCAAGCAAATGGGACTTGAAACCACTCCTCACACTAAGCCGTATCCGTTAGGATGGATACAAAAGGATACTGAATTACAAGTGAACACTCAGTGCAAATTCAAATTTGCTATTACCGAGAAATACATCGATGAGGTGATATGCGATGTAGTACCACTAGATGTAGCTCAAGTGATCTTTGGAAATCCCTATTTGTGGAGAAGAGATGCTGTTCTCTATCATAGAGAAAGAGTATATCGATTAAGAAGGATGGGAAAGAATATCGCATTCAAGCCAGCAAAAATTCTTTGCCCATGAAAGTCGTCTCTACAAATCAAGTTAAGAGGCTAATTAATGCATGCAGCAAGTTCGCTTTAATACTCATCCGACCAGTCATGGAAGAAGCTAGAAAAGTCACCCTACATACCATATTGTCTGTAGCCCAACAAAAGGATATAGGTGGCATAAAAGAGAAGTTTGCAGATTTATTCAGAGAAGAGGTATTCCTACCACCCAAGAGAGAAGTGGAACATGAGATTACACTTGTTGGGGATGCTTCCCTACCAAATTTGAGCTTATATAGGACTTCTATACTTGAGTCTGAAGAAATTAAGAAGCAAATACAAGGGTTGCTAGAACAAGGAGCTATAGTTCCTAGCTGTTCTCCATGTGGTTCTCCAGTGTTACTAGTTCCAAAGAAAGATGGTGGGTGGAGAATGTGCGTAGATTATCGGGCTCTTAACAAAATAATAGTAAAGAATAGGTATCCCTTACATAGGATTGATGATCTTCTCGACCAGTTAGAGAGTGCGATGTTCTTTACCAAACTTGATCTCAAATCAGGTTATCACCAAGTAAGGATCAAAGAAGAAGATACGTGGAAAACAGCATTCAAGACGCGCCAAGGACTATTCGAATGGCTTGTTATGCCTTTTGGACTATGCAATGCACCAGCTACTTTTATGCGCTTAATGAATGAGGTATTACGTTCCTTTATAGACGATTTTGTTATTGTATACTTAGATGATATTCTGATTTTTAGCAGAACTTGGGATGAACATCTGAAGCATATATCCCAAGTCATGACAGTGTTACAAGAGAACTCATTACGGCTGAATGGCAAGAAATGTGAGTTAGGGAAACAAGAACTGATTTTTCTTGGTTTCGTTATTGGAGAAGGGAAGATCAAAGTTGATCCAGGAAAAGTTGCAGTCATCACTGCTTGGCCAACACCCACTAATGTCACTGAAGTAAGGAGTTTCTTGGGAGCTTGTCAATATTTGCGCAAGTTCATATGACATTTCTCTCAAATTGCAGCTCCACTACATGAGCTAACCAGAGCAAGCCGAGTATTTGGATGGGAGTCTAAGCATGAGAATGCCTTTCAGATACTGAAGAAAAAGATCACAGAAGCGCCTGTGTTAGCTCTACCAAATTTGCAGAAGCCATTTGAAGTAGAGACTGATGCTTCAAATTATGCTCTCGGAGCTGTATTACTCCAAGGAGGAAATCCTATTGCTTTCCATTCTGAGACATTCACAGGGGTAGTCTTGAACTATCCCACTTATGACAAAGAATTGTATGCTATGCATCAGGCGATGAAGCATTGGAGATCCTATCTACTAGGGAAACAGGTGGTAGTGCATACTGATCACAAACCACTACAATACCTACAAACTCAGTCGAAGTTACAACAGGCCCGACATATGAAGTGGTCTTCCTATTTGGAGCAATTTAACATCCAAATCAAGTACAAACAAGGAGCAACAAATAAGCTGGCAGACATGTTGTCCAGACCTCCAAACAATTTGTCTCTAGTAGTGGCAATGCATACTCAACCACTAATGCCAACTGAATATGCTCTATGGACAAGATGAAGATTTTCGAGAAGAATATGAGAAGCTAACTAAGGGACAGAAGAGTGAATTTCAACTTAGAGATGGATTAATGTACAAAGGGGCTGCTTTGTGTATACCTCGTGAGGCAGATAGACTTCATTGGGTTAGAGAAGCCCATACATCACAAGTAGCAGGGCATTTTGGGAAAGAGAAGACCATACTAAACCTCAAACGGTTTATGTATTGGCCAAGGATGCATATTGATGTTTCTCAGTACATCAGAGGGTGTACATTGTGTAACACCTCAAAACCATCCAACTGAAAAAGGGGATTGTACTTACCCTTACCAGTTCCAACCAGGCCATGGGAGAGTATTTCCATGGACTTCTTAGGAGGGTTACCTATGTCGAAATCAGGGAATGATTATCTGTTTGTGGTAGTCGACAGGTTCAGTAAGATGATTAACCTAATGCCTTGCAAGAAGACTGTTACAGGAGAAGGAGCTGCCAGATTATTCTTTAATCACGTATGGAAGCATTTTGGATTGCCAAATTCCATCATCTCTGACAGGGATAGTCGATTCCTAGGTCAGTTTTGGACTAAGCTATGGGGATTGATGGACACCCGACTCAAGCACAGTACGGCTTTTCATCCACAGACGGATGGGCAGACTGAAGTAGTAAACAGAACTTTAGTTCATCTTCTACGGGGGTATAACTCTAAACACCCTAAGACATGGGACGATAGTCTGTCGTATATACAATTTGCCTTCAATAGAGCTTTTCATAGCTCAACTAAAAAGTCTCCTTTTGAAGTCTGTTTGGGATATCTACCTCAAAGTCCATTTGACATGGTTTTTACTACTCCAACAACTGAGGCAGAAGAAGAGGAAGAAACCAGAGCTCAAAAATTCATAGAAAAGATTGGCAAGATACACAACCTGGTAGAAGCTCAACTACAGAAAACTCAAGCTCAGTACAAAGCTAAGCATGATAAGCATCGTATGCCATGTAACTTCACTGTAGGTGACATGGTATGGTTGAAGATAGGCAAAGAACGGCTAAAGGGTGAAGCCAAGAAACTAAGGCCTATTTGTTATGGTCCTTTCAAGATATTAAAACAGTTTGGGATAATGCTTTTCAGTTAGACTTACCCCCTTACATGCAGATGTACTCTGTCATCAATGCAGAGTATTTGAAATTGTTTGAACCTCCTCTCTTAAATGATGACGTTCAAGAGCTTAAGCTTCCATCTGTAGAAGAATTGAGGGTGGAACGTGAAGAAGTAGTTACAGAAGATTGCATAATTGAGACTAAAGTGACACCAACTAGGCGAGGCAACCGTGTTATGTACCGTATTGGACGAGCGGGACAACTACCCAGCAAGGCCAAATGGTATAACAGAGAGCAGGGTGAAGCTGAGTTCCCAAATCTGCAATTTCAAGCTTTACAGGAGTTGCAGCTTCCTAAAAAGGGGAGCTATGATACGGGTGTATCTAAGGAAAGAAGACAGCAGAAGGAAAGAAGACATCAGAAGTATCTAGAAGATACTGGAAGAAGCTTAGTTTAGAAAATCTCTATGGATTTCCTAGTTTAGTCGAGTCCTATAGTTCTAAGATTTTCCTTTCCTAGTTTAACTAAGACTTGTAAGCCATAACACCTATATATAGAGGTTGTTATGAAGTAGCAGAGGCAGAGAAGCCAGAGGTGAGAAGTTAGCTTGTAATAAGGTTAATTCTCTAAGAAGTAATAAAGAAGAAGTTAAGAAAATGTTCTTGTCTTACAGCGTTCTAGCTGTCTCTCTCTATTTTGATCTTTTAGCTCAAACCCTAAACGCTCTTGATTCTCCACTGATTGATTTCGTATCACTTGGAGAATCAGAAATTCATTTTTGGTGTTCGGATTTGAGTTTGTCACAAAGGATACTAATACAGCAGCTCACAATCTGGGGAAATTTGCTTCATCCAATCACTTGTCTTGCAGGCTCTTTCCCTGTAGACTAGTTTGTTTGTTCTTCCTTTGGTTTTTATTTCCTTTTTCCCTTTTTTTGTAGCAAAAAAGAAAGTGCCCAACGAGTCATGTATACTTAAATATTTGCCAATTAGATGTATGAGTTGAGCCAGACATGACATCTAATCCGGGTTGAGTCACATCCGAACAAACAAGGTGTCAGTAGCTTTGTTCATTGCAACCCAATTGACATCTTAGTCCCAAACTTGCAACAATATTCATTTAAAATTTTGATAGCACAGTTCACCTGGTTGGGTCTGCTCAGGGGAGGAAATGAACTGCAAATTTACAGATATTATGAATATACATCTACAGACAGACACTTGATGATCCTCTATGGAAATTCAATTCTTATATACATAAGATTTTGAAAAATATATGTAAGCAACTAAGTTCAGTGCACTAAGTCCAGCAAGAAGCCAGTAGAAATTATCAAGATGCGCTCGATTCAGATTGTCAGAAAACCAATTGGATTGACCGCAAACTCTAGTTACCTTCTCAATCACAAAGATGAGCAACCCACTGAGCAACTCCCCAACACCAAGTATGCAGAGGCTAAGGGAACTACCCATACACTTCATATCATCTGGCACTTGATCATAGAAGAATTCTTGTGTGCCGACGAAGGCGAAAACCTCGGAAAGACCGACCAGTATATACTGAGGAGCCAACCACCATATGCTCATAGGAACTGTTTCTTTAGGACTGTCAACTAATCCGAAATCAACAGCAGTTTGAAGTCTTGCTTTCTCAACTACACCAGCAACCAACATGGCTGTCATAGATAGAAACAAGCCAAAACCCATTCTCTGGAGCATCGTGATGCCACTTGGTTTGCCGGTGAGAGATCGAGCTAAAGGAACGCAAAACCAGTCGTAAACGGGAATGAAAAGAACCACAGATAAAGAGACAAAGATCAAAAGTGATGCAGGTGGTATCTGGATGCTGCTTAGACCTACTGATCTCTCCATGGTGTGCCCTTGCTTAGTGAAGAAGGTCGGTGGTTGAGAACCTACAACACCATACATCAAGAGTGTAAGCCATATTGGTACTAAACGTAAGACCCCTTTCGCGTCTTCCAGTTGATCGATGGCTATGTCGTGCAGCAACACTTTGTCCAGGAACCTATGCAAGTTGCAAGAGCATGTCATGTACTAATAAGTTCAACAAAAGTACATGTGCTATGTTATGTCAGAAATCTCTTTACCTGAACTGATGGGTTCGAACACGATTACCATCACTGGACACTGCGAACGGATCCTCCTCTTGTGGCACAATTGAGGATGAGGAAGTTCTCCAGTTCTTTGCGGCAACTACGTATACTCTAGCTATTCTTAGCAATGGGTTTTGTTTATCCACTTTGACTCTAAAAGTATAAGTTCCAGTTCCAAGCAAGAAAACAATGAATGCGACGACCATAGAAATGGTAGGAAAACCAAAACCCAGACCCCAACTCAAGTTCTCTTGAATGTATATAAAGATCAAACGAGAAAGGGTACTGCCAACACATATCCCGAACAACCACCAATTGAAAAATGAGCTTTTCGATATGTGTTCATCAAATTGGTCAGCTCCAAAAGCTTGTGCACATGGCTTAAATCCAGCTTTCCCAATTGCTATGAGGTACAAAGAAGTGAAAAACAAAATGACTTGGAAAGAATTAGACACACAGAAGACATTGGTCTCTATGTCAGTTGGATTTACTGGTGCAGGAAGCACAACTGATACAGTTAACAATCCAAATCCCTGAGCACATACAAATTACAAAGCTTAATGTTATTATGTCAGGCAATTATACAAAATTGCAAGAACAAAAAGCTGCCGCCTAAGGGGCAAAGCGGAGCACAGGGTAGCATATGATTAGGGAGAGTGTCAGAGAGATTTACCAGAAGGTAGATAAGAGAAGAGAACAAGATGGTATGGTAACGGCCTAGATAAGAGTCAGAGACGAAGGCGGTAAACAGCGGAAGCATCCAGACAACACCAGACCAGATATTGATGTTGAATGCAGCTGTAGCTGTTGACTGATGGAGTGGACCAGTTAGATAAGTGATCAAGTTTGAAGCAATTCCATAGTAGGCCATTGTTTCCAAGATCTCAGCTACAACTATGAACCAAGCTGATCTCCATCCACCAGCACCACCAACCTTATTTGAAATACTAATCTGACTTGCTAATCCATCTTCATAATCATCTCCTTGATCCAGTAAAGATTCATACTGATCATGTTCTTGATTTTCAATTCCTTCATTAAGACCCATCTCTCTCTCTCT
>JAJJMA010148733.1:0-12092 GCA_023529015.1 Papaver nudicaule
AATTAAAGACGCTGCATTATGAATTAGTAACAATTATAAATATGCTAACAAACAGATCAGTGCTTAAGCCAACAATAAGAAAACTAAGTTATTGTTTTTGTTTTTGTTTTGTTTTGTTTTGATCGATCAGCCGGGTCTGAATCGAGACCTTATTACGAAACCAACATGGTCATAACAGCACAGCAGGCTTGTAATTAGAGGAATTTTTATTTAAAAACAGAAAGAAAAAGAAAATGTAAAACTACTGTTACAAGAAGGCTTGCCATTTGCATTATAACTCTCACAATTCCACCGTCAAGATCAGTCACTGAAAAGTACGCAACTTGTCATGAAACAAGTTCAGTTGATATCACCAATCGACTTAGTTGGGTTTGCAACGCATATATTTGCTAAGAAGATGACCTAGACACTCACCAATTGGGTTTTTTCCAGTGCAGCTTGAGACATAGTAGAGAACACAAAAACAACAACTTCATTCCTTTTTAACACTGAGTGGTATATATCAAAATGAAAAATGTAAAAAAGTAGTGACAAAAAGAGTTGCAATGTACAAAACTTTAGGATAGATCCAAATTATAAACATAGTTAGAATAACTGACACAAATCAATTACAATATTATTAGGGACGTAGTTTTGTAACCCCTTTGAAATTGTCATTTCAAAACAAACCTAAAAGTAAGAACAGATCAGTAAAAAGAACTTGCACCAAATTTCCTAACATCAATCTACTATTACAGTTTGATGCATGCACCATCTTCTGTTTCAAAAGAAGTATAAGAAATCAATTGGATATCTACTGTAATCGAGACACTGAATCTTCAGAAAAGATAACAGGATATTCTCTAGTGGATTCTAGTCTCCCCTAATCAATTGAAAAAACCATTCAATCAAGAAAAGAAAAACAGCCACATTAAATTTTTGAGAGGAATCATAGTGCGGCGAGATGTTGGTGTTGAAATATCTGATCATATCTATCATGTTGATGTTGATAGAATTGAAGATCATACGTATACATCTGTGGTTGTTTTTTATGTTGCTGTTGATGGAACTGAAGATCATACATCCATGGTTGTTTTTGATTTAAGGCTTTCAAGATCTAGGTTTTTTCTTTATCCAGCTGATGCTCGGTGCTTGGCCTCTTAACTTCTATATAATACCTTCCAGTATGTAGTAGGGTTAGAAATGCGATTAACTGACGGTTAGGATTGCATAGAATCTTTTACAGCGTGACGTGGAAGGCTTTAAACCGTTTATTGAAATTCAATCCTTTTATATTAATCCCCCACCACAATAAGCAAATGGACGTTTTGTATTTGCTAGTCAGGCTAGGTTGTTGATGCTCTCAAAGAAGCTTATTGCGGAACTTTCAAATTCAAATTTCCGGCTTCAATTTTGCAGTCAGCAATGACAAATCTCCATCTAAATTCAGTGGCACAAAATCGGTGAAGTCACAGCTGTAGAAGGCTGATAAAAGTTGTAAATCATTGGCTGAGTACAGACTAGCTGGTCAACACCAAGCTCAATTAGCCTTAGAATATACATTGTAGCCGTTAGATTAAAAGGTAAAAACTAAATAAACGGTGAACACTCAAACCCTAAACTAAAAGTGCAAATCTACAGTATAAATATAAGTCGTATAACGCTTGTTTATATGTGCCTCTCTCATCTGTGTAGAGTTTGAATGATAGCAACAAAGCGAAACAAACATCATCAATGGCAGCAACCTCTAGATCTATCAACTGCAACCAAATTATGGGAGAAGCAACTGGTGGTTCAAGCGCATCACCAACAAGTAAAGTAGCCTTATGATTTTTCCTCTCAAAGTTTAAATTTTCGTGTGCTGTTTTTTTGGATCTATGTTTACTGTCTTCGTTTTCTTCCCACGACAGAAATTTTTTTGACAAAAATTTCTGGTCTTTATACAAGAAGAATATCAAGATGTAGATCCATGATCTTCATACAAATCTACATTCTCTTAAAATCTCAAAGTTTCTTCTAATCATTTCGAAGGTTCACAAGCACAAGAACTCAATCTGCAAATTGAATCATTTGTAATTAGCTAGTTAATTGATAGTGCTCCCACTATTTCATGTACCCCAGTTTATTACAGTGTTATAATATCTCAGTTTGATCTAATATCTTCATATACCAGAGAATTACTTATTTGAGTATACCTGAGCTGAATCCCATGATTCCCATCACTAATCTTTCTAGTGAAGTGTCATCAGACGGAAATGCTAATCGTCCACATTCTTTTTTTTTTTCCTAATATGAAAGGTTGTGGGTGTCAACGGATGCATTCGGATGTGAATAGTGCAGCATCTGTATTCATATCCGAAACGAAAAATACGAATACAAATCAGATTCGAATACGAACCGAATTTATATCCCGGATTTCGAATAATATCCGACTCAAAATCAAAAGAAGAAAAAAATAAGAATTATTCAAAATTTTCCTAATAAATTAATATTAAATAATAAAAAAAAATCAAAGTAAGGTGTTTCTGTAAATAATTTTGATAAAATACTATTTAAAAATTTGAAATCCAAATGAAAGTAAAATAAAAATATATGAATATAAATTTTTGTAAGTAGTAAATATATACACTAATGTATAAAAATACGGATACGAATAATTTCGAATACAAATAGTGCAGTATCTAAATTCAGACTCTGGTAGTAAGGTAACTATCATTATCATGATTCAGGAATGGCTGAACGAATTTTATTACTGAGTTTGATGAGAATTGTGATGAGGTAATGTTAAGTAGAAAAACAAGGATGAATCTAAGTCCTGAATTTCAGAATTGTTATTTTGCTGGTTCATGTAATGGTCTAATTTTCTTCTATTCATGGTATGGAACTGCTTATGTTTGCAATCCAATCACCCGAGAATACATTATCCTTCCACGTCTTCAAGGAGAGTACGAGTGGAATGGATTCGTTTACAGTCCTTCAACCAATGAGTACAAGGTTGTTAGAATCTGCTTCGACTCGCATTACCCGAATTTTGGAACTGCTCTGGTATACACTGTTGGCGATGGCAATGGATGGAGAAATTTGGGAAAGATGGGCATGAATTGGACAAATATGAAACATATTAGAGTATGTGATGGTGCATTTTCAAATGAAGCTATTCATTGGGTGAACCGGGACGATGGACCGATTCTTGCTTTCCATTTTACTAATGAGAATTTTAGTGAACTTCCATCACCACCTTGTGTGACAGAAGATGGTGATCCAGAATTTCCTCTTCATTTAGGGGTTTTAGGTGATTTTCTTTGTGCTACGTATCATCGTGATGCCAACTGTAGTGAAATATGGTTATCAAAGAAGAATAAAAATAGTTCTGACTTGAGCTGGAGTAAACAGTTTAGTTTCAACAGGTATACACAGCTGTTGTTATCTGAGTTCGCGAAGAGTTTTAGGATTCTGTTTTATGGGGGTGGTGAATTTTATAGTTACGATCCAAAAGCTTCATCTGCCAAAATAGATGTCAGGCATGGCATGTCTATCTATGAAGCAATTCCTCATAAAAATACGTTAGTCTCATTAAAAGCACTTGGAGAAAAGGATACCAAAACGATGAGGTAATAGAAAAAAGAGATTAGCCTTAGAAGCACTGGTACGAAGTAAGATATCTCTAGGTAAGGATATAAGCTGATCCCTTCATTGCTATATTTAAGTATTTTTAGATTAAATAAAATGGCGCAGTAGTAATCTCATTCGATTGACCATGTGCAATGATGTTATAAGATTACCCTTGTTGTCTGCTAAGAATCTATGCTTTTTTATTGATTGAAAATTTGATGCCTACATTAGTAAGCTTCATTAAGCTAGCCTTGGCAGACATCTAGATTTGGTATGCTGAATTGGTTGATTAAAAAGAACATAGTGCTTTGGTTAGGAAATGACAGAATTCTGTTTACGTTTGTTAGTAAATTTCACAAGAATTGGGATTATGTTTGAGGCAGAGCTTTGTCATGGTATGCAAAAGAGATGCTTTCACTTTAAATAGAATTGACAGTCGCTAGGAGAGTGGATACACAAATAGACTTGATAATTGGCTTTTTAATGAATTATTTATTTGGATCCAAACCTTTGTTCTGCATGACTTCCATGACTCTGCTTGAGGTGCCATATGATGCTATTATTTGAATCTGCATTGGATACTAAATTACGGGCCTTCGGCCTAGCACTACTCTATCAATCAGCAAAGAGGATGAATCCAGTCGAGCTGTTGTTCTGTAGACTTGGACCAATTTGGTTGAATCTAGGTACAGTTTGAAAGCCATCCCTCTGTCGCATAGAAATTGTTAAGAGAAAGTCGATTTTTCACGGAGGAAGAGTGATAAACTACCTGTTTTATGTGAATATAATAAAGTCCCTTCTCCGTTCATATATACTCTAGTGAAACAGATTACGTCCTCCATCCGACTATCTGGAGCGATTGCAGACAAGCATGAGGTCTTACTGATGAACAACATATGCTTTCCCATACTTCCGACTTTCACCCATTCCATTTCGGAGAAATCCAATCTGAATATTCTGACTGCCGTGCCAAGATGTCCTAGTTTGACTAATAAAAGATCTCCTCCACACTCCACCAAGAGATTTGGATGCATATCATTGTTGAATATCTTCTTGGGTCTTGCGAGAACACTCCAGCAGACATCTTTCGTAGCGTCATATGCACCTAAAGTTCCGTCACAATCAACGCAATAGTAAACACCTCTGTAGTATATTGGAGCAGTACCATGTAATGGCATGAGATTCTTGTCAACATCGGTACTAGGAAAGTCGATAAGAAACCAAATAGCTTCACCCCTGGGAGTAATCAAGACACAAGGGCCGAAGGCACTTTGATCAATGGCGAAAACTATACAGTCCGAAGCAGTCGGTGGAACATCGAAACAAATGATGGAAATGCTATGACCATCTGGCAACTCCGGAAGTTTAATGATTTCTCTTGAGAATGGATTGTAAAAGAATACACTTTTCTGTCTTGACATTAGTAGCCAACCATCCTTTTGATAACGGACCGTAGCACCTTGTGTGAATTCGCAGAAACTCATGAGGTATGTCTCGTTATCATGCACTGGATCTACGAAGTTGTAGGTGTTATCTCTGGGAAACATCAGCCATGGAGATATGTATGGACATCCAATTGAGTTGGATCCCGCCACCCTTTGCTCTTGGGGGGTTTTGTGGAAGTAATTCATTATATAAGAAAAGTTAAGGCTCTAAAAGAAGCTTATCTATGAAGATGATATAGTATGCTTGAATTGATGGCTAGTTAAAGGCCTGACTTAGAACTACGACTTTCAGTCTCTCACAACTCCAACACTGTCATCGACAGACAAGATTAGAAGAATTACTTACAAGGTGTTTGTTTTTCACTGATTCTGCGTCTTAGTCTGATTCGGCCACTGACTCGGCTCATGTCAAACTGTTTGTTTATTTATTTTGAGTCAGATATGACTCGGCCACTGACTGAGACCTAACCTCTGACTCGGGCTCATTTGAGTCAGTGATTAAAACATCACTGACTCAGGAAATGGCAAAAATATGAGTTAGTTGAGTTAGATCTGACTCAAAAAACAAACATATCGAGTCAGACCTAGTCAAGTCAGCTGAGTCGAATCAGATCTAGTTGAGTCAGACCCAGTTAAAAAAAATGGTGTTAGTTTTGCTATTTTAAGTTGTTGTGCAGGCCTAGACATGTATGATCCATGTTAAATTGTTTGCACTGGTAATGGTTTTGAATGTATCAACTTGCCATGACTCATTAAGGGGATAGTTGGGAAATTCATAAACAACAAAGCAAGCAAATTCCGTTGATATCAGCAATTGACTCAACTGAAAATAGTCAAGAATTAAGATGGGTTTCTCCAATGCAGCTTGATGAGATCAGTAAGAAGAGAACAGAAACTAACAGCTTCCTTTCATTTTAATGGTTTACATCAAAAAGAAAATGTAAAACTAGGGACAAAAGATTTGCAATGTAAATAAAGGAACTTGCACCTAATTTCAGTTGGATGAGTGAGTTATGTAAGTACATCCACAGATGGCCTGATTTAATTTTGATGAAAACGAATCCAAACTTATCAACAACACAACTAGCGACGAAATCGCCATTTCAAAGTAACAAAAACAAGCAAATCGCAACTGAAACAAACAACCCAAGAACTAAGATCAACTTGCACCGAATTTGATAACCGAAAGTAAAAATCTATTGACTATTACAATTTAATGCATCATCATCTTATGTTTCCAATAAGTACAAGAAATCAATTATAGGAGATTTACACTCTCTATCAAGGCTGCACGACGACCTTTCTTTGGAATGCAAATCCAGACAGATGGATATCGCCAAGAAAAAAGATGGTAATACCCAAGAAAGAATGAACAGAACTGGCAATCAAACAATGGAGACGAAGTATATAAATTTTTTAAGAGAAAAAATCATAGCGTGACGAGGTGGTGTTGTTGGTGTTGAGATATCTGATATCTGCCATGATTTTGTTGCAGTTGTTGTTGCTAATGTTGATTGAACTGAACATCATACATAGATTTGCAGTTGTTGGTTTATTGGGGTTTCAAGATCTAGGTTTTCTCTTCATATGCTGCTGCAAGCCGAGGCCACTTCTTCTTACTCTTTATAGTACCTGCCCATCTATACTCTAGGGTTAGAATGACACCTCCCCATCCTTAATAGCACGTGGAAGGCTTCTAACCGTTTGTTCATTTAACTATGAGATTCCATCCTTAATTATGTTTCGAAGGTCAGATTGTAATAATGACATGCAACAGTTTTGGCAGCTATCGGTTCAATGGACGAATGGACTTTTATTTTAACACATGGGCTAACTCAAAATGTTAGCTGAGCTAATCAATTTTTTCTCTCCAATTACAATGTCGAAGCCCAATTACAATACGGTAAATTACAATTTTAATTTTAATTTTTATAGAAATTTATTTTTAATAATTTTTAAAACTAAGTTCTAAGTTTTTAATTATTAATAAAAATAAATTTTGAAAAAAAAAATAAAAAAATAAAGAGTTTTACACAGTGCGAGTAGGGAGCCGAGCAACAAACTGGGCTCCGACCCCCATCTGAATAGCTACACCTATTCTAATGAAGCAATAGTTTCCTACATTTACAGTGGCATCATGCCAACATTGTTGTCTAAGCCCAGGTTCGAACTGGGGACCTTTAGTGTGTGAGACTAACGTGATAACCAACTACACCACCCAAACATGTTAAAATAGGGAAAGGGGTTTGAGCCCAGCTTGTGGCTAGGCTGCCAAGATGCACTGTATAAATTCTTTTGGGGAAACATATTTCTAGCCCACTTTTTTTTATTTCTATATAATAAACCCACCATTAAGATGTTAAATATGTGGAACCCATAATTAATTATTTTAGTGCTACTTTACAAAACAACCCTTTTATTTAAATATAGTTTATTAGATATTTGTATTTAAAACATATCATTTGAAAAGTCAAATACCAATGTATATAGGGAAATCCCTAATATTATGCCAATATCATTTATCACACCTGCCATATTTTTATCTTCTTTAAATATACAAAAATCAAGCTTATTCATTTTTATCTTCTCCAAGACCGATCAAAGAAGATAGGAAATCCACTTTTGATCATCTAGAGCTTCAGTTATCAGACAAACCCCATTATCACCCTTTTAATATGTCCATTAAAGTGTTTCTCGCGAGTTTTGAGAAAAACTATTTTGATTATCACATTTTGTGCTTGTGATAAAAATAAAAACACAATTATCAACATGTTTGAAGGTTAGTAAATGGTTTTGTATCATCACTTTTTTTTTTGTTTGCAATTATGAATGAAAAATTAAATTGTCACCCATTGATGTTGTTTTTTGTGTGTTTTACATTGTTTTTGCTTCTACAATTATGTTTGAAAATGGTGTTACAAGAGTATTATTCTTGCCGATCTTGTAATTTCAAACGAAAATCAGAAACTTAATCATGAATGTTCCTGTTATGAATGTTATTCTTTTTCTTTGAATGGTCTGTATTTTTCTTGTTGTTCTCATCTTCATTTTTCACATCCATAGTAACTTATTCACTTCCACCAAAATTGCAGATTTCACCTTTTTCATGATTTGAAAAATGCAGCTTCCACCTCAACATGATGTGAAAATTGCAGTTTTACCTCGGAAATTGGTGATAATGGTACTTTTCATTTGAAACAAGGACGTGAAAAATGCAGATTACACCTCAACATGATGTGAAAAATGAAATTGTTACTATTAAATACTAAAGTCAGTTATCATTTTCATTTGTTTATTCTTGCCGATCTTGTAGTTTCAAATGAAAATCAGAAACTTAATCATGAGTGTTCTTGTTATGAATGTTATTCTTGTTCTTTGAATGGTCTGTATTTTTATTGTTGATTTGAAAAATGCAGTTTCACCTCTACATGATGTGAAAATTGTAGTTTTTATCTCGGAAATTGGTGATAATGGTACTTTTCATTTGAAACAAGGACGTGAAATATGCAGATTACACCTCAACATGATGTGAAAAATGAAGTTGTTACTATTAAATACTAAAGTCAGTTATCATTTTCATTTGTTTATTCTTGCCGATCTTGTAGTCTCAAATGAAAATCAGAAACTTAATCATGAGTGTTCTTGTTATGAATGTTAATCTTGTTCTTTGAATGGTCTGTATTTTTATTGTTGTTCTCATCTTCATTTTCACATTCATAGTAACTTATTCACTTCCACCAAAATTACAGGTTTCACCTTTTCCATGATTTGGAAAATGCAGCTTCACCTCTACATGATGTGAAAATTACACTTTTTACCTCGGAAATTGGTGACAATGGTACTTTTCATTTGAAACATGGACGTGAAAAATGCAGATTACACCTCAACATGATGTGAAAAATGAAGTTGTTACTATTAATTACTAAATTTAGTTATCATTTTCATTTGTTGCTTGAATTCCATTATCAAAGCTATTACTACATACCTTCTGTTGTTGTTTTTTTTTTTTTAGAAAAAGCAAAGATGTTTGACCTCTTACGTGAAATATAAGAAAATGAGCTAAAACCAATCAGTTGACAACATTTTGGAATTTCTACAAGTGATTGTGAAGGAATTTGATCACTAACAATGAGTTCATCATTAACAAGGGCCTCCAAGTGATAATCAAGTTGTATTAAAAAAATTCTTTCCGTTTAGTCTAAAAAATCATTTTAGATCCCATTTAACTTTTTATGTCAATTGATTAATTACAATATGCTTAAAAACTACAATTTTCATCACCTATTTTTTAGGTGAAAAACCTAACTCTCACCTTCTCCTACCATGAAAAATTCAAATGATATAAGGTTAGCTTCATTTGCGACAAGTAAGAATTCCAGTTTTCACATGAAATAAGTGGCAATACCCATGAGACTTGGGAAAAAATTCAATTAATATACCCTTGGTAACGAAATTTGATGTGATAGATGTACTATTCACATGATAATATAATTTTTCACTTTAATAATGGGAATGAAAACTATAGTTTTCACTTGACATATTATTTGTACATTAAAATCAACACCTAATTAAGTAACCGACTATGGTAACAAAATGATTACCAAATAATGGAGATTATTCTTCCATAAATGGTAACAACTAATATACCTAATTAAATAAACCGATATGGTAACAAAATATTGACATTATTCTCCCATAAATCAGGTGACAACTAATGTACGCCTAATTAAGTAACCATAATGATTAAAGATATTCTCTCACATAATTGAAGATTATTTAAATTTTATAATTAATGTTGATTAGAGTAACAACTAAAGGGTAATATAGACATGAAAAAAAATTGAATATACAAAGTCAACGAAAAACTTTCCATATTCTACTAAATTCTTATATTTTGGGCTTCATATATATTTTGGACTTCATATGATGGGTTTATGAAAGAGAGGGAGTGAAAAGATGGGCTACACAGAAATTTTCACAAAAAAAAAAAGAGTCATGATCAAGGATGGGTTGCATGATGGTCCGTCCCACAAGATGACCTACACTCACCGATTTGATATTTGGATTAATTGCTGCTTCAGACTTGGTTAGTACTGAACAAAAACTAACAACTTCATTTCAAAAAAGAAGAGGTACGTCTCATTTTCTCTATACAACGGAACATTTGGTTGTACATAAATGAAAATGTAAAACTAGAGATTTGTGCAACATTGAAAACATCTTTTAAGGCATTTTTCATCTATTTCAATTACATTTACAGTTGAAATGAATCGAGATCAAATATGACAAGTGTCTGCTAAGAAGATGACCTACACTCACCAATTTGGTTTTTCCATTGCAGCTTAAGACATTGTAGCGATAACACAAAAATAACAATTTCATTTCATTTTAACATTGAGTGGAATATAAATTAGTGACAAAATAGTTGCAATTGAGACAAAGATAATATATCCTAATATCAACTAGTAAAGTAACCATGGGAACCTAAAGGATTTAGTGATACATAAATACTCTTAACCATTCGAGTAGGATATATCTAAAATAACATAGTGAGAGGGCCTGATTTGGATTTGATGGAAACAAATTGTAGATAACTGACACGAATCAATTACAATAACAAGCAACTAAAACAACAACCAAGAACTTGCAACAAATTAATTTCGTACTGAAAGTAAAAGTCAATCTACAATCACAACAATTTGATGCATCACCTTCTGTTTCGAACATGAATAAGAAATCAATTAGATATCTACAGTAATCAAATACCAGATCTTAAGAAAAGATTGAAATAAATAACCGAATCTATTTCGCCCCCTAGATCATAAAGATGGCCAGGAAATCCAAGGACAAATTGGAAATACATCAATTATTTGAGAGAAAAAATCATAGTGCGTCAAGATGATATTGTTGTTGATGGTATTGGTATAGAAATATCTCGTCATATCTGCCATGTTGCTGGAATTGAAAGATCATGGGTAAACCTGCGGTTGTTTTTGAATTAGGTTTTCAAGATCTGGTTTTTTCTTTGCTGCCAGCCGAGTCCACTTGTTAAACCTTTATAGTAGCTGGCCATTTGGACTAGGGTTCGAATGTGACTAATCAACGGTTAGAATTGCATGCAATCCCTTTACATCAGCATGTGGAAGGCTTCAAACCATTTATTGCGGTGGTAAATTTGGTAAATCCATGTGCCCTATGGAGGTGGATTGTAATGGTCACAGCCAATTGCTTCTTCTGAGAATTACTCTTGCTACGATTCAGCCGAATTGCCTATGAACTCAAATGTTTACCATAAAGGCATATCACATCATAAAGTACTCAAATCTTAAAATCACAGTTAAGCCTACTAAATAGAAAACCGTTCAAAATCGTGGTGAAGGGTCGATCGAAATCGATTCCAATTGAACACAAATTAAATCAATTTGATTTATTCTATTCGCTTGAAAATAGTTGTGGAATGCTACTATATGATTGTAAAAGAAATTTTGAAAAATAATGATCAATTGAGGTTCAATTTTACCAAATTGAAGTGAATTTTTCAATTGATTTTCAGTTGCCTTAGTTAAAATTTAATTTAATTACAATTAATTTGGTGAAAATTTAATCTAAGTGTCCATAAGAAGGTCCTCCTTACCTTCGTACCCTTCGGGCCCTCCGATCGGTCGGGCCAATTATTATTCTAGGATGGGTAGAGAACCACACACACTTCATCTGAAGCATATCAATCAACTGTGAACCATCGAATTTACAGCTTTTATTTTCCAGTCGACGACAATATGTTGAACTAAATTAACTTGTGAACTTCACAAAACAGGTGAAGTTACGATTTTAGTAGAATCGGACCTATGAGGGGGCTAAACTTGGGTTTAACCCACCCCCACAATTTTTTTTTTTTTTTTTTTGTAGCGGTATTATTTGATTTTTTTTTATAGCCTAGTAGGTTAACTGATAGTAGCCTAATCACCAGGTCACATATGTTATAAGAATCTGTATTTGATTCAAATTTAGTCACATTTGTTCATATATAGATTCTAAATTTTTTAATTTGTATAATGT
>JAJJMA010148737.1:0-15105 GCA_023529015.1 Papaver nudicaule
ATTCAGAGTAGAATGAAGAGAAAGCACAAGGTGGAGATTTCATATTGAACTGCCTGGCATGCTAGGCACATATGCTTAGAGAAGGTCTATGGCTCTTTTGAAGACAATTATGTAAGCATTTGTGGGTTCTTGGATGTTTACATTTCTACATTTCTGTGTGTGAGAGCTTTACAGTTTAATGTTTCTACATTTCTACATTTCTGTGTGTGTGAGCTTTACAGTTTAATGTTTATTGTGTGTGGGTGTACAAATGCATTTCGTAATGTCTGATACCCAACGATTAGCAGTTAAAACAAGGGAACAAATACCTCACATTTATAGTTTGCATCTGTACAACTCATTATTGTGTATCGTGTTTCAAGTAATTCTGATTTCAAATTGATGATATTGGTTACTAACCTATACCTTAAGCTAGATTCTCATAGTGAGGTGCTTTGAGTTAGCAAATTGATGTGGAGGTGCCTAAGTTGTATATACAGTAGCACAATTTTGCAATTTCTGTTGATTTTAACAATTGTAGGAGACGAATGTTTCAAGGAATTCTGATCTCAGTGTAGATGGTGTTGTAATAAAGGTTGTCGACATTGGCTAATAACCTGTACCTTAAGACTTGTTAATATCCTGGCTGCCATGTCCAAAGTTCTTGTTGAGGTGCAAATTCTATCAGCTGTTTTGACTGATTTTACTTTGGGTCTCATGTTCGATGTTATTAAATGGGATATGTTATATGCACTTCTCATGTTGATGAAGTGAGTTTCATAGTTTGTGAGTTACATTTTAATTAGCATAAATGTGACTCATTGCTCGTATCATTTGTCTTTTCCAACTCCATCTGCACTGCATATGGTGTAAAAATCCTTATTTTGTAGTTGTTGTATTTGGTGTCCTATTTGCAGGACCGGCTAGGTGTTAAAAGAAGATTATGAACAAGCCTTACCTCAAGATGATGAAAAGTGTAAAAGAGAATATAAAGGAACCACATAAAGTAACTGGTTGTGTTCCCGTACTCGTGGTGAGATATATGTATCGTGCTATGTTTTTGCTATGATCTGTCTGTAGCATATATCAATTAACGTACTGATTATATACGTTCTGTTCGGCAGTTTTGGCTTTGCGAGCACGTAAATATCAGTGACAGTCATAAGAAATACTTTTTTATCGATGGCCTCCCACGAATAGCAATGTGGAATATGCGAGAAATTTCAAGGGAAATACTTATCATATTGGCGAGTTTCTCAAAAGAAGAGGTACGATTTTTGGTTCTCACCTTTCACTTTAAGCTTCGTGGTTGTATAGTTCAATTATGCACAAAATATATAGTATACTTTCTGGATAGACATACAACATCCAAATGATTATGTTGTGATAGTATGCATGTGCATTGTTTTACAAGGCATTTCATAGGATTTTAGTATGCTAATACCCCTCAAAATGAATCTATGGTGCAATGGTAGCACAACTGACTCCATGTCAGAAGGTGTGTGTTCGACTCACGCTAGGTTCTCTTATTCGTATATGTCAAAATGATCGAAAGATTACAACGACATTTATTAATATGGTGTCTAGTTGGCAACCGGACACATAAAATGTGGTCAATTTCGCAATTGGACACTAAAATTTGGTAGTGCACAGTAAGCTATATAAAGCCAAGAAAACTATATGGACGGTAAGCTATAAAATGTGGTCAAGTTTGCAATTGAACACCAAAATTTGGTGGTGCACAAAGATTTTTGTTCCCTATATAAAAACAGGCACACACTTCATTACTAAGAATTAAGTCTTCATTAGTACGAATTCAGTCTTCATTCAAACCATCATTATTAAAAATTAAGTCCTCATTACTAAGAATTAAGTCTTCATTCAAACCATCATCACTAAGAATTAAGTCTTCATCACTAAGAAGTAAGTCTTTATTCATACCATCATGCCTAAGAATTAAGTCTTCATTAACAAGAATTAAATCTTCATTCAAACCATCATTATTAAAAATTAAGTCTTGATTACTAAGAATTAAGTCTTCATTATTAAGAATTAAAACCATCATTATCAAGAATTAAGTCCTCATTTAAACCATCATCACTAAGAACTAAGTCTTCATTATTAAGAAGTAAGTCTTCATTTACACCATTATTACTAAGAATTAAGTCTTCATTAACAAGAATTAAGTTTTTATTCAAACCATCATTACTAAGAATTAAGTCTTCATTACTACGAATTAAGTCTTCATTGAATTAAGTTTTCATTCAAACCATCATTACTAAGAATTAAGTCTTAATTAGTAAAAATTATGTCTTCATTCAAACCATTATTGCTAAGAATTAAGTCTTCATTCAAAACATCATCACTAAAAATTAAGTCTTCATTAATAAAAATTAAGTCTTCACTCAAACCATCGTTACTAAGAATTAATTAGTCTTCATTGGTAAAAATTAAGTCCACTCAAACCTGAGATAAATTCCAAAACAGACTCTTCATTTTTGAAAATGAAGTACCATCAATAGCGTGAAATTTTTTTTTCAAAACATATCAACAATGGTACTCGTTTTGTAGATCTCGTCGAGAGCTTTCGGAATATATAAAATTTGTTAAATTCTGAATTATAGTTTGTGAGATATTTAATTTTGAAAAAAAATCGAGGAGAGAGAAAATGTGGTTTTAATTTCTGTTATTAAGAAAATAAAAACAGTAGGGTATATATATATTACCCGGAAGGGTATCTTAGTAATCTTACATTTATATATTTTAGGAGGGTCATCCGGATAATTTGCTATATTATTGTTTTGACCCCAGGGTCAAAAAGATAACATATTTTATTTGTAGGGTTATCTAAATAATTTTCTCAATGTAATTGGAGTAGGTCATGGGACCAGCCTGTATTACCGAATTTGTTAGCGATGCATTTTTCTATTTTTATTTGCAGCAGCGCACCAAAATCCCCAACAACATCACCGCCTCAACCCAGTAATGAATGAACACTGTAGGCAAGCCAGTGTTACCGAATTAATCACAAAAAAGCCCTTATTCGTTGTGTAAGATCAAGTCCAGAAAAGTATTTGATTGTATTGAACAAGATAACCGCTATTACAGAGGGTCTGTGCTTATATAGTAACAAGCAGAGAAGAAGTAAATTGAATACAGAGAGGACTGATAGTGACAGTTAGACAGGCTGTATATATTAGTCATCTGTAGATACACGTGAGAGACAACAATTAGTTGATATACTTTGATGACAAGGCTTCCTCTTACAGTCCCCCTCAAACTTTGCACTCTGAGTGTGCATGAGTTTGGATTGTAGAACGCAAAACAACTCATTTTTCAGACCCTTGGTGAATAAATACGCAACTTGTTGAAGTGTAGGAACATATCTAACCACCAGAAAACCAACCGTAACTAGACTACGAATAGTGTGATAGTCGATCTCCACATGTTTCGTCCGTGCATGATAAATGGGATTGGCAGCCAAACTTCCTGCAACCATGTTGTCGCAGTATATGGTGCAAGGATAAGAAATATTGACACCCAACTCATCCAGTAAGTAAGATACCCAGCGAACTTCAGAGGCAGCAACAACTAAGGCTTTATACTCAGTTTCAGTAGATGAGTTAGAAATGGTTGGTTGTTTCTTGGACGACCAAGAAACCAAATTTGATCCCAAATAGACACAATAACCAGTTGTTGATTTCCTTGTATCAGGGCATCCTGCCCAATCACTGTCACTATAGGCTGTAATCCTATCACACACACTGCCTCCAAGTGTAATACCAATACCTAAAGACCCTTTCAGATAACGCAAGATGCGCTTAGCTAGCTGTAAGTGAACATCTGTAGGCTTATGCATAAACTGATATACATAGTTTACTGCATAGCTAATGTCAGGGTGTGTCATAGTAAGGTACTGTAATCCGCCAACAAGACTTCTGTAAGTAGTAGAATCCTGTAAATCATTTCCATCAAATAAAGAAGCTCTCTTACCTGAAGCAACGGGTGTTGAACATGGCTTGCATTCCAGCATATCAAACTTCTTTAGAAGCTCAAGAGTATACTTGTTTTGAGTGAGAAGAACAGTTCTGACATCTGTATTATGAGTGACTTCAATACCCAAGAAGTATGATAATGGTCCCAAATCCTTCATAGCAAATTCAGACTTCAAAGAAGTAATGCAATCTGAAATTGCAGAATCTGAATTTCCCACCAAAATGATGTCATCTACATAAACTAAGAAGATCAACCTGACACCATTTTTGCTGAAATAGAACATGGAGCTATCACAAATTGACTGAGTAAACCCATAAGATTTTAGAAAAGTACCAAGTCTTTCAAACCACACCCTTGGAGCTTGTTTAAGTCCATACAAGGACTTCTTGAGCTTACACACATGATTAGGAAATTCAGGTGACACAAAACCAGGTGGTTGTTCCATGTAAACTGGTTCATTTAGATGTCCATGCAAGAAAGCATTTGATACATCTAATTGTCTCATAGACCAGTTATGTTGAAGAGCTAAGCTGAGTACACATCTAATGGTAGTTGACTTTACCACTGGAGAGAAAGTTTCTTCAAAAACAATACCATATCTCTGAAGATAACCCTTTACCACCAGTCTAGCTTTCCTCCTTTCTAGAGTGTTGTCAGATTTTAGTTTCTTTTTATAAACCCATTTTGTACCTAACACATTCATACCAGGCTCATATGGAACATATTCAAAAGTGTCATTCTCAAAAAGGGCATCATGCTCATTAACCATGGCTTGAACCCATGCTGGAATCTTTGCAGCTTGTTTGAAAGTTTTGGGTTCAGGGTCAGAATCTAAAAGAACAGAAAAAGTCATGGGAATTGGATGTTTAACTGAGCAGTGAGATACAAAATCACCAGCAACATGTTTCTTCTTTGTAATCCCAGATTTAGACCTTGTATGAATAACTGATGGAACTGAAGAAGTATCATGTGAGGGAATAACAGTAGAAACAGAACAAGGTAAATCAGCAACAAGAGGACAAGAAGATGTAGCAGCATTAAATGAGTCAGTAGTTGAGGATTCAACAGTTGTAGCATCAGAATTGATAACAGCAGTGGGTACAGAGTTTGTGACAACTGATGGAGCATAAGGAAAAACAGCTTCACTAAAAACAACATTGACAGTAGTGTAAACTTTATGAGTTGAAGGATCATAGCATCTGTAACCTATGTGTGTAGGACTATAACCTATAAAAATGCAAGCAGCTGCCTTTGGACTCAATTTATCATGTCTATGATATGCAATATGAGGAAAACAAGAACAACCATAGACTTTTAAGAAGGAATAATCTGGTTTCTGCTTAAATAGTACTTCAAAAGGACAGTCATAATGTAAAAGCTTTGATGGAGTCCTATTGATAAGATATACAGTAGTAGAGAAAGCATCATACCAGAACCTTTTTGGCATATGAGCTTTGAATTGAAGAGTATTGCCCATTTATGTTATATGTCTTATCTTCCTCTCAGCAGCTCCATTATGCTGATGCAAATCTGAACATGAAATCCTCACTGATATACCATTTGTATCAAAAAATTCTCTGTAAGGTCCTTTAACAAGCTCAAAAGCACCATCACATTGAAACTCCTTAATAGTAATTTCCAACAAATTTTCCATTGATTGTTTAAAATGTTTGAAACAAGACAAGCTGTCAGTTCTACATTTATTGGATAAATCCAAGTGTACTTGCTGTAATCATCAAGGAACAAAATGAAGTACTTGTAACCTAAATGAGACAAAATAGGTGAAGGACCCCAAATGTCACAGTGAACAAGAGACAGTGGCTTACAAGCAACAGTAGAAGAAGGATAAAATGGTTTACTCTTGCTCTTTCCTAACTGACAAGAAGCACACACATCTTCAAATTTTTTATTAGACAACTTTATTTCAGCTCTTGTATCTAACTTCTGAACAATAGCTGGTGCTGGATGGCCTAGCCTTTGATGCCACAGAGTTGGAGAAGCAACAACAGAAGAAAGAGCTTTATTTGTAAGAGAAAGAGCTTCATTTGATGCCTGACCCAATTATGCTGAGGATGAATGTAAAGGATATAAGTTGTTTTGCATCACCCCTCTAGCCAACACTTTCTTACTGGGAATAGCCTTTATTTCATAACCCCAAGGAAAGAATTCAAAAGAGCAGTTATTCTCCCTTGTAAATTGAGCAATAGATAGTAAATTGTGTTTAAGGTGAGGTACAAACAAAACATTATCTAGCATAAAAGATTCAGAACTAGCACAAGGTTGTAAAACAACAGAACCAGTTAAAGTTATTGGTAGCATCTTACCATCACCTATCATGACTTGCTCATTTCAATCAAATTCCTCAGGAGCAGTCAAGATAGTTGAATCATTTGTCATGTGACTGGTGGCACCACTGTCTGGAATCCAAACTGGTCCTGTCTCATTGTGACTCCAAAAACCATTCAGAGGTCTATCATCAGTAATAGCTTCATTACACATCCAAGGATGAGTATCCCGAGTAAAAGAAGGAGAAGAAACTTCTAATCCTGCAAAAGCTTTTTGACCAGGAGGTGGTGCACCTTTCTTTGATGTGGCATATCTAAATCTACACCTGTTTGCAAAGTGACCCCAATTTATAACATATTTGACAGGGTATTTGAGAAAGGTCTGTTGTAGGCTTTTGAGAGGGATTGAAGTCAGGCTTCTTGATAGATGGACCACCAGGAGTATGAGAAAAGGAATGTCCATTAAAGGAATGTGGCTTGGAAGAAGAATTGAAAGCATTAGAATTATGACCACCATGACTATGAAAGTACTTCTTCACAAAGAATGCAGAGTTTGTGGGATCAATCATTAAAGAAGAATAAGACTTTGAATCACTTTGATCTTTTAACCATTGTTCATGATTTAAAAGTCTTGATTGTAACTCACAAAATGGAATAGGATTTTTCTTGTTTTGTAAAGTAATAACCAACTGGTGATAATCCTTTCCAAGACCAGATAGAGTATACATTACCAAATCAAAGTCTAAAACAGGTTCTCCAATAGCAGCTAGAGAATCTGAAATAGTCTTAATCTGCTGCAAATAAACAGTAATAGAAGAAGTACCTCTCTTGATAGATTGTAAGTGACTCCTTAGCTGAGATTTTCTTGCAAAAAACTGTTGAGTAAAAACAGTTGAGAGATGAATCCATTTTTCTCTAGCTGTAGTTTTGCCAAGAAGTTGAGAAGCAATAGAAGGAAGAACTGTTGCATTGATGCAGGAACCAACAAAACCATCAATTGAACTCCACTCGAAATATAAAGGATTCACAATTTGAATGTTATTATCAAACAAGAACTGAGGTTGAGGTTCAATGGAACCATCCACAAAACCAATAAGGTTTGTAGTTCTCAGAATAGATGAAATCTGATCCTTCCACACTAAGTAATTTGTAGAATCGAGTTTGACTGAAACAAAATTGGAGATGTTGATGTTAGGTAATTGTGGAAAACGGATCTGAAATTGAGAATTTATTTGAGGCTGTGGTGTTGGTATAAAAAAGGATTGAGGATTTGATTGTTGTTGTTGTTGTTGATACAACATGAATTGTTGAAACAACTGAAATTAATGTTGGATGTATTGTTGTTGTTGTGTTGGTAAGAACTGCAGAGTTCGTAGATGTGGTTGTGGTGGTGATTGAAGATGTGGTGATTGAAGATGTGGTTGTTGTGGCGGTGGTGATTGTAAATGTGTTTGTAGATGTGGTTGTTGCGGTTGTTGTGGTGGTGGTTGTTGTTGGTGTGGTGAAGAGATCTGAAAAGAAACTGGTTGTTGTAATGGTGTTTTACCTCCTGGTGGTGTAGAAATTGTAGATGCTGAAGGTGTTGTTAATGGTGGAAAATTGTTTAAATAGTTTCTGATAGAACTTCTGGTATTGTGTTGATTTGATTGTAATGGTTGTTGTGTAGCGGAAGTACTAGCATTCATCGAATTGTTTGCTGATTTTCCCATTTGAGAAGAATCGTTGATTGTGGATGTAGCTGAAAAAGTTGCAGAACTTTAATGGCGGAAAAGAAGATCTAGGTATCCCTACTGGTATCTGATACCATGTAAGATCAAGTCCAGAAAAGTATTTGATTGTATTAAACAAGATAACCGCTATTACAGAGGGTCTGTGCTTATATAGTAACAAGCAGAGAATAAGTAAACTGAATACAGAGAGACTGATAGTGACAGTTAGACAGGCTGTATATATTAGTCATTTGTAGATACACGTGGGAGACAACAATTAGTTGATGACAAGGCTTCCTCTTACACATTGATATCGTATCACTAGGATTTAAGTTGCTCCAATATGTACATTAGATCCATGTGAAAGAAACACCTATATCAGTTTTCTACTTGCTACAAGTTTGACACTAATTTGAGAGCCTAGGGCTGCAGGGATCAATCAATCAAAAACAACAAATCCTTACTGCAGAATTTTGCACCATTTTCGCCATTTTATACGCTAAACCCAGGTGTAACCAGAGCAGTAAATTTTCATAGTCCAACACTTCACACTCACATCACCTTTTACGGATGTAAAAGTAGTTGAGGAGATTGGTGAAGCTATGGGAGTTGTCATTGCAATTGAACCAAAATCAGGGCTACCTGAAACTGGTGAAGTTTTTAAAGTTTGTGTACTGTTAAATCTCACTGCACCATTAAGGAGAGGAGTTCTGGTTCCAACTGCAGCAGGTATAACAAGATGGATAAAATTCTTTTATGAGAAACAGCCCCACAAAGTCTGTAAGGAGTGCTATGTGATTAAACACTGTCGAAATAAATGTAAGCATATGGCAGCTCAATTGGAGGCTATTCACAACAAACCTCTACTGCTGCAAAACATGTCTGTCTCAAAGAAGGTAACCCAGAGGCCTATGAGAAGCACCATTCCAGTTCATAAGCATTCAACTAGAAAGGGAGGGAGAGCACCAGCATTTGTCCCACCAAAGGATGGCATAGTAATTCCTGACATAGTCATCACAAGTAATACTTCTCTTGTTATCACTGATCAATCAATGGAGGAACCAATAGCTGCAAGGCTAGGAAAAAGACAAAGAAGTTCCATTGTCCCAACTTCCACCCATACCAACAGTGCTAACCCAGATGATGATTTCCCTATGGCTTCTACACCAGAACAAGTAATCACTGTGGATGATCATCAATTGGTTGATAAGGCTAACCATTCTGCTGGAGTAACAAAGAATAAGGTAACTATAACTCAATTCCCTAAACTTCTTAAAATTTTACACATTTGCTTTATACATCATTCTAATTTGCATCTTGTTTGTTCTGAAAATTGTTTTACTCTCAACTTGCATCCGCATATATTATCAAAAATTTCTCTGCATAATTATTTTAGTAGTTATAAGATGAAGATCATGAGCTGGAATGTTTGTGGATTTGGTAACAAACACACTAGGAACCATTTTAAAGATTTAATCAGGTCCCATAACCCAGACATTGTCTTTTTGATAGAAACCAGAAACATCACCAGTAAAATGAAAAGATATGTTCAACCATACAATTTTCCAAATGTCTTTTACTATGATCCAATAGGTCTATCAGGGGGTCTATGTCTCCTTTGGAAAGATGGCATTGATTTCAGCATTTTAGGAGCTAATCTTAACATGGTACATTGTGCTATTAAACTGGATGCTAGAACAGGTAACACTCTCTTTACTTTTATCTATGGTGCTCTCAATGATCATGACAGAGCTGAACAGTGGAGGTACATGGATAATATGGCTACTCAAACTGGTTATCCTTGGGTTGTTATTGGTGATCTCAACTTCATTCTAAGTCATGAAGACAAAGATGGGGGTAATATTACCAGCCAAACCCAACTAGATGCTAACAATCTACTTATGGATAACAGTAATCTTCATAGTCTTTCCTATATAGGAAACCCTTTCACTTGGACCAACAAAAGAGAAGGTCATCAACTCATACTTGAAAGACTTGATAGAGTCCTAGTTAATCTAGAATGGCTAAATAACTATCCTAACGCAACTACTTATCACTTAATACCTATGGCCAGTGACCATTGTCCTATTATGTTAGTAACAGACAAACAGAATGTGGCCACTCATAAACCATTTAGGGTCAATAGGATGTGGTTTAAAGACCCTAGTTGTAAGGAGTTGATTAAAGAACATTGGCATCCTAGTGGCACAGGTTCTTTTGCCTTTAGATTAACTAAGTCTCTGTTCTCTACAAAGGTTATTCTAAAAGACTGGAATTATCACCAATTTGGCAATATTACTACTCAGATAAACAAAAGTAAGGCTGAATTAGAGCACCTTCTTCATAATGGAGCTAACAATAATGATAGTAATGTTATTTCTGTTAAGAAAAAACTAGACTATTGGTATGACGTGGAAGCCGACTATTGGAAACAAAGAGGTAGGGATGAAGAATTGCTTTTTGGTGGGAGAAATACTGCTTACTTCCACCAAAAAGCGAACTTCAGAAGAAGGAGAACTCAAATTGATACTCTTCAAAATGAGTTTGGCTTGTGGCTGACTGACAGGGAGGATATTGCTGCCAACTTAAAATCTCACTTCATGGGTATGAGTAGAACAAGTAATCCCCCTCCTGCAACTAATTATCATGTTTTTATTTCTCCTTGTATTACTCATGATGATAATGTTGCTCTTACTTTAATGCCTACTTGTGATGAGATTAAGCAGATAGTGTTTGGTATGTCACCATGGACATCTCCAGGGCCTGATGGCTTCCCACCTGGCTTTTACCAAGTTATGTGGGAAACTATCGGTGACGACCTAGTCAAGGTTGTTCAAGCATTTTTTCATTCTAAACATATTCTTAAGCAGATGAATCACAACTTTGTGTCACTCATCCCCAAGAGTAACTGTCCTAAGAGTGCTGTAGACTTTAGACCTATCAGCTTGTGCAACACTTCATATAAGGTAATATCTAAACTCTTAGCTAACAGATTGAAATGTGTGCTTCAGAAAACTGTTTCTCCATTTCAGACTGCCTTCATGTCTGGTAGGTGTATCACTGACAATATTGTCATTGCACATGAATTAGTAGACTATATGAGGAAAAACAAAGCTAAGAATGGTTGGATGGCCATAAAGTTAGATATGTCTAAGGCGTTCGATAGAATAGAGTGGCCTTTTCTAATTAGTACTCTAAATAGATTGGGGTTTTGTTCTGATTTCTGTGACATGATACAACAGTGTATAGGGACGGTCTCTACTTCCATATTGCTTAATGGATCACCAGGTGACACTTTCATACCTCAAAGAGGACTGAGGCAAGGAGATCCTCTATCTCCCTACCTATTCATTCTATGCATGGAGTCATTTTCTAGAGCTTTATTAGCTGCAGAAAACAATAATCACATCCATGGCATTAAAATCAATGACTTTTGTCCAGCTATCTCTCACTTGTTTTTTGCAGATGATTGTCTCATCTTTGCGAGAGCCAACTCTGCTGAAGCAAGATACTTAGCTCAAGTTATTGAACAATTCAGTCTTTATTCAGGTCAGTCTGTAAATTTCCTTAAGTCTGGTATAGCCTTCAGTAGTGGTGTTAGAAATAACATCAGAACTGATATTTCCAATATACTTAACATTAATTAAGAAATTAGCTCTTAATGATAAGTATCTTGGAGTCCCTCTACTTCTACAAAAAAGTAAGATAAAATCTTTTGAACCTCTTATAGATAAATATAAGGATAGATTAGCAACTTGGAAATCAAAATTTTTGAAACAAACCGATAGAACTGTCCTAGCACAATCTGTTCTTAGTAGTCTTGCTACACATCAAATGTCTGTATTTCCAATACCAAATGACCTTACTAGGAGAATGGATTCCATTCAAATGAGATTTTGGTGGAACAAAAAAGAAGGAAGTAGAGGGGGTATCATAAAAAATGGGAAGAAATTGCTCAACCAAAAGTGCTTGGTGGCATGAACATAAAACAGACTGCCATTATGAATAAGGCGTTATTAACCAAACTTGCTTGGAGAATGTTGCATGACCCAGGTGCTCTATGGGTACAGGTACTAAAAGGTAAGTATTATCCTCAATGTGATCCCTTAACTGGTTTTGTAGTCACTAAAGGTTCTTGGATTTGGAAAGGAATACTTGTAGGCTTGGACTATGTAAAACCGTTCGCTTGCTGGGAGGTAGGAGATGGCAACAGTATAGGTATTTGGAGGGACAAATGGGTTCCTTCAATACCAACTAAGCTGAACTCACAGTTCAGGTCTCAGAATATGAGGTATGTATCCCAACTCATGGATAGTACTACAAAAACTTGGAATGTTCAAACACTTAGAGCACTCTTTGATGAAAATACTGTAGGTAAAATCCTAGAAATTAGGATTCCTTTTCAAGGTACTGACCATCTTAGATGGCTACCAAATCCTAATGGACTATTTTCTGTGAAGTCAGCATATAGAGTGATTTTGAATATAACCAATAATACTGTAGGTACTAACACACCTACCATAGTTAATTGGAAAAAACTTTGGCAGACACAGTTTCCTAAGAGTGTTCTACAGTTCCTTTGGAAATGTATCCAGAAATGCTTATCCTTTCGTGCTAGAACAGCGAGATTCTGCCCCAATATAACATCTGATTGTCCCTTTTGTGATATAGGGGAGGATAGTATGCAACATGTCTTTGTAGAATGTTCTTATGCTCATCAAGTATGGTCTGGTGTTAGTTTAAACCTGAGCACTGAGATACAAAACTTAGATGTTTGGGATTTTATTGTCTCAAACTTTCAGTCTACCACCACTAATCAATTTAGCCTTGAGCTTAAAGAGTGGTACGGATTTGTTTTATGGCAAATTTGGAAGGCAAGGTGCACAAAAGTTTATGAAGATGTGCATACTCAGGCCAGCCAAGTTATTCACTTAATAAAGTCTGACCATGATGATTGGTACAGACTGCATCATTCAGGTAATAGTGATTCTGTCCGACTTAGTGGTAATAATAATGCTAACAATGTTGGTGTCACAGGGCGTATTGGAAATAGATGGTGTCCTCCTCAAGAACCATATATGAAACTTAATTTCGATGGGGCATTTAAAAAGACATCAAAAGATGCAGGATTTGGTCTAATACTTCGTTCTTGTACAGGTCAAATCTATGGAGCTCGATGCTGTTTTGGCAAAGCCATAGATCCGGAGCAAGCTGAGGCAAAAGCTGCATTGGAGGCTGTTCTCTGGGCTCAAAGAAAGGGGATACAACATCTACACCTTGAAGGAGACTGTAAGAACGTCATTAATGCGATAAACGGAAAGCTAGAAGCAATAAAATGGACTACTAGGAATCTGGTTCTTGATTGTCGTTTGATGTTATCACACTTTGTCAGTTGGAAGTGTTCTTATGTTGGTAGAGATATTAACCAAATAGCAGACTCTTTAGCTAAGAATGGTTTTTCTGTAGTGTCTAGCGTTGAATGGTCGTACATCTATCCTTCTTGGGTCCTTAATGGTGCTCAAAAGGATTCTTTGATGTAATTTCTTTCATGCAAATGCAATTCCTTTCTTATTAAAAAAAAAAAAGATGTAAATATAAAAATAAAATTTAATTTTTTCTGTGATTTAAGTTTTGCATATCAAAATTTCATTTCTAAAACTTCTAATACCAATGCCAAACTACCATGTCCTACCAGCAAAAGAGAAACAACTTTTCTCTCCATAGATCTCACAGAGAAAACCACTCTTGAATTGAAACCACCATGACCACCACCGGAGTTTCCATTCGCGAGCTTGCCAATCACTACCCAGATACACAAGAAGTTTATTCGATATGTAATGTAGGACTAATAAACTACAGTCTGACACTCTTACTTGCAAGCCTTCAACACAGTGCAATTCCAGACATGAAAAACCAAGCGCAAAGCACAACTAAACAATCTGTACAGAACATGGACAATGAATTTTATATGTAAAATTAAGTATGCATTCTACTGATAAGAAACCTTGGGCGATCCTGAATTCATTTCGTCTGACTCTGATAACCCGTTTAGAACTCCGATCGGATTCGGTTTATCGGATTCGGACCCGGATATGGTTGACCTGGATTCACCAAACCCGGATAACATCCAAATTTTAAGGGCAACAATAGCAATTAGAGAAATCATTCCTACACCTGCTTTTATTATCACTTTCTCAGACTCAGATTCTGAATCTCATTCTTGTAACACAATTTCTACTACTTGTGCAGTAGATTATGATCCTACTGAAATTTCAGAGTCTGAATCAATTGAATCTATGTTTAACCATGATAACTTAGCAACTCATGCATCACCATCTAGAATCATCAGCATTAATGAGTATGGTTCAAACTTATACCCCTTTGGATCTGATAACAACAATCAAGATGAAGATACACAAGATAGAACTCATGCTGATCATTTGGGGATTTTCCAAACTCAGGAACCGCAGGTAACCCTTTCGATCTTAAACACTATTTCTTTTCAAATATTGACTAGTATTAATCTTGCTTAATTCATCTTATTGTTTTCATTATTCCTTGAATATATCCAGAATCTAGCATAATAAGCATTAGTAGTGTTTTATATGATCTTTACAATCCAGAAAGTAATAACTGTTCTAAGCATTATCAACAGATAATTAGAGATTAGGACTTAATTAACAGTTAATTTTAGCATACTAGTGATTTAAATCTAAGACTTTATTCATTGTTCTCAATTAGAAATTATACAATGAACATTTTATCTTGGAATTGTCAGGGCCTAGGTTCCTCTAAAACTGCTTCTCATCTAAATAAACTTTGCATGAGTCATAAACCGGATTTTTTATTTTTATCAGAAACTAGAAACAATGAAAACAAAACCCAACTAACTCTATCTAGTTGTGGTTTTGCTAAGTCTCATCTTGTAAACCCAGTAGGGATGTCAGGAGGTCTTGCTTTAGCTTGGGCAGATCACCTATCTGTAGAAATACTCAATTCATCTAGGAGAATGATTCATATTCTAGCTAAGGATAAATCCAAACCAAATTCACCAGAAACCACTATGTCTTTTGTATATGGAAATCCTTCCAAAAAAGATAGAATAAAAGACTGGCTATTTTTAGAAGAAATGGCAC
>JAJJMA010148741.1:0-11302 GCA_023529015.1 Papaver nudicaule
GGCTTTATGTCATGACCAGTATTTGATCCCACGAATACTGTGAATCAAGAATGCATGAGATAGATTCGACGCCATATGTCCATTACAATGGTTTGCTTGCAAACTGTTATGTTGGATATGGATGAATCTAAGGAGTACTCTTGAGCAAAGAGCCTGTGGATCACAGCTGAGGACATTCTCATGTCTAAGTTCTGGCTCAGCCCAGTTCTTCCAGCGGAATCCAAATTTGACCTAATTTGACTGCGGACGGTTCCCGAACCGGTTTGCGTACCAGGAGCTGAAAATCTCCTGTGTCCTATTTGTTCACGTACCGGTACGTGAACCTGACACGGAGAAGTTCCCTGGAAAGTCAAATTACGTGTTATTCTTTAGAATTTCACTCTGAGTCAAATTCCAACTCCTTTATCTCTTAGATGGACTTGTGTCAAACATAAATACCTTTTGTGTTCTATCTAACGATCCTCAATGAGTCAATAAGATAAGATTATCTCTGGTCTGTTGGATTCCTATCTTGAAGTGTTTTTGAGCCAACAAAACACTTGGCAGATAAATCTAAAAAGGAATTTCAATTGAGATTAATCTGTATTACTTGGTTGGCAAGTTTAGGGTTTCCTTAACTTGTAGGACAAGTAATTGATTGCTTAATTCCAAAGCAACCTATCTTATTGAGTGCTATAAATAGAGGTGTCTACGGACAAATACCGCAAGCATCAAGCATACGTGAAGGTCCTCAGGGAAGGTAGCGTAAACTCTTTTCACTTCGGTGAAAGCTTGTTGTGGTATAGTCATCCTCTATAGGTTGCAGCTCCTCTGGGAACTCCCTACGACTATCAAGACTTCCTTAGAGAGTTGGGAAGCACAGGTAGGAGATTGAAACCATCCTTGGTTGAAATCGGATTAACCTGTCACCTTGGTAACCTGATCACGTTCTTGTCTATTCTAAAGTCCGTCTCTTCTGATATACGGCTATTCAAGAACTGATACGTTACTCAACAAGGTTTTGAAAGGTAGCAACGCACGGCTGCACTCGGTGTTGTAAGACCTAGTTGGCTCCAGTTATACAAGTTCCTTAAGTGGTTCTTTATCTATAACTGAGGTAGATACAGATTGGGCATTGCGAAGTTGGTTTGCGTGTCAGCCCCGATTTGTGAAGTAGATTTCCGTATGACCTGGATTTGACAATCCGAAGGAAGTCATCTTTGTTTATGGTAAACTGATAGAGGACAGTTACACCATAAGTCAACAGTTTTGGTTTAAAACCCAGTATTGCTGACAAAAGCCTTTGGCATCGGTCAAAGCAACTCCTAGGCCTGTAACGGACGTCAGCTAGGGGAATCAAGTGCGTGACGATCTGTGGGGGATCCAGAGACGTAAGGAAGGCGACAGTAGCCAATTCGCTTGGAGGGCTTGAGTTGGTCTCTGCTACATCCCAGACCGAAGTCTTATAGTAGGCTAGTGTTTGTAGTCAGTTTGTACTGGGCGGTGTTCAAAACTGGACGAGGTCCCGAGGTTTTTACTGCAAGGCAGTTTCCTCGTTAAAAAACGTTTGGTGTCTTGTGTGCTTTTACTTTCCGCATTATAACTCTGATTTATAATTAAAGCACCAAGTAGTACGTTATTACCTAACTGTCGAGACTACTCCAGTTAGAGGTTTGGATATTGATTTTTGAGATCGTCCAAACTCTATACCATAAGACTCACGAGCCAAAACGAAAAGTTGGTAGTATTTCGGTACCCCTCCTTTTTCAGGTCAAAGGACATTTTCTCATCCGAGAAGCACCGCACGTTTAAGTACGAGGCCCCTTACGGTGTGTGGCGAGATTATGTTACACAAGTACATGGTTAACATGCATTTTGGAAGGTTGCAGTGTTTGTGTATCCATCGATCACGCTGGATATAATAATAATTGTACGTTTGAAACACCTCCGTATCATAGTGCACTATATCGCTTGCTCTAGGTTAGCGCAACTGTTTCAGCGTAATGTAATAAAGATTAAGAGTAATGCAAATAAGAATTTTATTAGACTCACAAGCATATATGGTTATAGAACCACAAAACCAGTGCCAAAACAAATTTGCACTCCTTTAAACCAACACTTCCACATGGTTGGACGAGTGAGGTCTCGTGATAGATTTACCCACAAAATATGATAAAACTTTTTACACATGGATAAGTGCTGGATTCATCAAGGGGAAAAAGTGGACGAGAATCATGAAGCAGTCGTAGTGGCTGAATTGTGTTCCTTCGATCTCCAGATATGCCTCGGTTGCCCAACGTTCCTGTAACATTTAAGTTTAAGTTTGAGTTAGTCATTGATAACATTGAAGCAAAATAAACATAAAGGGGTATAGAAGTTACAAAAAACTCACGTATGTTTCTCTATTCCTTGTTGGTCCAGGAGGAGGCGGATGATCGTAAATATTTTTAAGAATAGCTACATACTTTCTAACATTCCTCCTTATCTTACCTACCATGGTTTTAAGCGACCCAACATTCCACGCATTATGATTTCCTTCGATTTCAGCAAAGTTCACCATCACTCTGTTCCAAAATTCATTAGCGGTAACTCTTAGGTGTTGGTGGTCTTCAGCTGATTGTACCATAGCCCAACCCCGTATCAATGCCACATCCTCCTCCGGAGTAAAGCTTTTCATAGTTGAAGAAGAAATAAAGGGATAAACCCAAAACCTTAATATGCTGCACAAGGTGTATTATGGTCTCAGTTGGATGAGTGGGATGAGGGTAATGTAGAAGAAAACATCATATTTATAATAAAATCTAGGGGCACTTGACAGTTATTCACATATCGTAGTTTTCTCTTTTTGAATGAAAAACAACTTTTTTTTTAAACTTATCCCACTGTCCTCTTTTAGGGGGAATCTACTTTTCGCGATTCCCTTCATCGAAGTGAAAACTCCTTTCATCACTTCCATTTTGAATGTAAAGGAAATCACAGTAACATTGATAGACAACTCGTCATCTTTACTCCCCCATACTCAAAAGATTGAGAATCTTTTTTATGATAGACTAGTAGAACATTGATTGACAATTTGGATACCCCAATAACGATAACTTAAAATTAAAATACTCTTCCATAGTTAGATAAAGCGTTTATTACATAATCGTACGGCGAAAACTTATTACATTAACATAAACCATAAATTACTAACTCACTTTCTTAGGAATCACTGTTACACTTATCATGTGGAACTTATACACTTTGGATAACTTATCTAAGTCTTCCCGGGTGCATTTCGGGAAAATTATAAATATATATTAAATAACAGTCTTGGAAAGGAAATCTCTTGCGAGTACGAGCGAGAAAATCAGCTTTTGCCCTTTGCTCCTGCTACCAATAAGAAAACTCATTATTCGTTTGAACAACAGATAAATAGAATTACATACAAATTACACTTACTATCTCCACTGGTGTAAGTCTCGGTACAATCATGTGTTCATACCACGATCTCTGAATCTCAATATACAGTCTAACGTATCTGAGTATTGTGCCGCATCGATCACGCAGGGAATCAACGTCTCTTGCATTAGGGTTTCCAGAACGAGTAAACCTCTCCATAATTCTATTCCAGACGATATCAAAATCAATTCTTCGAATATCCTCCGCTCTATGAACAGATGACCATGCCCTAATTAATGTTAAGTCTTCTATTTTGGTATATGTAGCCATGGATTAAAAATCTTAGGTGAATGTAGTCTTTACATGTATTCCTTGCATGTCCATTTATACACTCAATAGATGACACACAACCCAAAACAATATTCGATTCCCTACTCCCCATGCCATATGTTCCTATTCAGGATATCCTTTAACTAGGGTAGATATCCTAGACATCTAGACCTATATGATGTTCTTGTTGAATGACCTTACCATACTAAAAATAACATGATATCCTTTAACTATTCAGGATATCCTTTAACTAGGGTAGATATCCTAGACATCTAGACCTATATGATGTTCTAATTTAAACTACTTGTACGGTAACACACCATATCCCTAAAAAGGAGTAAAGTTAATACTACACAAAAGAGTTGGAGCAACAGAGCAAGAAGATAAACCCTAACTATTTAAACATCTAGAAATACACCACAACTATTTACAAACATGTAAAAGTTTAATCGTCTATCTACGCCACGGCCGAGAAAGAAAAGATTGGGGGGCAGGAGTATCCTGCACGGTTGTATCCATGTCTTCTAGACCCCACTGTTGTTCCATTGGATGGCTTGACTGGTTAAGATCCACGTCCATGTTGGAACTTGCATACGCACCTTGTGAACTCGAGGATGCGCCCCCACCATACGTTGTTTGCGGCCATGCACCCATGCCCATTCCGAGTCTCATTCCAAAAAGGTCCCCTGTGTTAGGCACCTGATGAGAGGGTTGTGTTTGGATGTTTGGAGATGTGTCGGGGTTGATGCGTTCAAAATCGGAGTTCGAAGAGCTACTCCCCAACTCCCAACCTTTTGTCACATCATAGATAGCTGCCCTCATTGAGGTGATACACGCTTGTTGCTTAAAAATGTGGCTAAGCAATTCTTCCTAAAAAAACCCATTAAAAGAATTTATGTCACAACTAAATAAAGGTAACTTCAAAATATTTTAAATATCACCACTGCTTGTTTAAAAAAAATTTACCGGTGATCTGTTGATTTCAGTGGGATCATAAGGGATTGGTTCAATGCAGCCGAGAGGTATCGTGATGTCTCTGCCATTTCTGTATACGTGAAAAGTATCAAAAATTTCAGGTAGGTCACGGTATAGCTCAGGTTGGGGCGTTTACTGACTGGAGCGACAGTAGAGGTCAGGCTGAGTCCCGTAAGGCATGCCGGCTCTGCCTCTGTTGGCAACACCAAACTCATCCTTGTTCCTCGCATGCTGAACCAAAGGAAAATACTTTCCGACGCTTTTGCTTGTCCACCACCTGTGGTAATGATCGGCACTGACAGGCAGATAATGGGACAACGCAGTCACTTCCTCGCCGTCCTCAATCGTGGAGTCCTCATTTGGGAGGTCAGTAGGCATAACTATGTCACCCGTCAGCTGCCGCCAACACCGTTCAGGGAGGTAATGACTGTTGTGAAACTGAATTCTTAAACCTGAAAAAAAAAATGGTAGGAAGTGTAAGATAAGTATCCAGAAAAAAACAAAACAACAATCATGGAATTCAAATGATAGGATAAATAACCTGACACCCTTCTGGCCTCTACTACCATAGGGTCCTCGCAGTGAGCGTCCCTAATCCACGGTTGCCATTCTACGGTGCTGGCGGTTCGAGAATCGATATTCAACCTAGTCATATAAAGACTATGCCTATCTAGCGCCACTTGTTCGGTCGGGTCAATGTTTGTTTTGTCAAACAATGCAAGGGCGGGGAATGGCGCACGCCTTGCCGCCTCGGGTTCCAAATTCGCAGAGCGTCTAGGTAAGGGCTAGCAGTTGCGAAAGTAGTAGTAGTACCAGTACTCGAGTATCATCCACATACCTCCCATGTCATTAGACGCTCTGCTACTCCACTTATCTAGTTGTTCATACAAATTTCCCAATGAAGCCACCCCCAGTCGTAGTTGCCAACATTATCCAAGTCTTCCAAATAGCATAGCCACCCTTTCTTTAGCCTTGTAGTTGTGTCTCCGACCAACCATTTACCAATGCACCAGAATAAAAACATTCTGGTTAACTCGTCAACGATTGGATTGTTATTCATGTCTTTTCGCCCTTGTATGTAACGAACTATATGCCCACTAATCACATCACTTTTTTCGGTTCCCCATGCTGGCACCGGTTTAACCTCCAAATCCGGGTTCTCTCGCTGAGCCGCGATCTGAGCCTGCTCAAGTCCATCACGCCAAGCCTTGGCGCCCGAAAACCACTGCTCATCATACAAAACCCTGTTTGCTTTGCTTACATTTTTGCAAATTGGTCTTACCCTACCTCCCCCTATTGGTATTTTTGTGACCCTTACAAAATCTAGTGGAGTAAGAACAATTTCGAATTCAGGAAAATGGAAAGTCTTGGTTTTCTTAAACCACCGCTCCATTATAGCCTCTGACGTCTGGTTGTCAGCATTCAATAGCTTGACATGGAACATAGCCGAAAACCCACAACGGTCTAATATATGTTGCGCTCTTTCGTTATCTGCAGTGACTATGTTGTATAACTCAGAAAGCTGGGTCCAATTGGTTTTGAATTGGGGAGAACGAACTTCGGTCATGGCATCACTACACCGATGATTCATGCCTTTGAACGATAACGGATCCCCGAGATACATTCCCTAAAATATACAAATACACAATTAATAAAAGCAATCGACATGTTGTAACACATTCAACATATGCCGCACAACCAACAAACACACATGCAAACACATTCAACATAAGCCGCAAGAATACTACAACCAATTTCCACATATCTAGCGAGCCAACTCCTAACGCCTAGGAACAAATTATTCAAATTCAACATAAGCCGTATATCATCACATTCAACATAAGAATACTTTCAACATAAGAATACTACAACCAAACATTTCACGCGATACATCCTTTATCGCCTAAGAAAAATCTCCTATTATCACATCACAGCAAAATTTAATTTCGATGAAACTCAAATTATTGGACATTTATCATCACACAAATCATTCCATAAAAACCCAAACAATTATATTTGTAATTATAGCTTACATTCATGTAAAAAAAACAAAAAATTCATCCAAAAATTAAGAACATACCGCAGCCATTATGGATGATGAAATCAATTCCTAGAACCTCCCTTGGACGTACCCGATCCGTCGATTTTAAAAAAAACCCACACTTTATCTCAATTTTTCGAAGTAGCAGAGGTCAGGAACAATGGCGGAGAGGAAGAAAGAAGAAGAAGATAGAAGAAGAGGAGGAGAATACGAGGCAGGAACAATGGCGGAGGAAGAAAGAAGAAGAAGAGGAGGAGAAAACGAGGCAGGAACAATGGCGGAGGAAGAAAGAAGAAGAAGATAGAAGAAGAGGAGGAGAAAACGAGGGTTTCGGTTTAATTTGGAGTTTTCTGGAAAGCGAGGAAAGCTATCTCGCTTTGACTGGTTTTGACCGGTCAAGCGAGATAGCTTCCCTCGCTCAGGTGAAGCGATATAGCTTTCCTCGCTGAGCGAGATAGCTTCCCTCGCTCCAAGGGTTCCTCCATAGAGAACATGCGTCCGGGAGGGGCACCAGAAAAACCCTGTTGGGATGATTTCTCTCACATCCATAGTGAACAGCCTAAGCATTTATATTTCGTTGTGTCTTTTATATTTTTCATTTATTTTGTTTCCCTTTTTATTTAGAAAAAAAAAATAACAATTTTTTTTCTTCCGAAAATGCTTGGTTGACCGGAAAAAAATCCAATTTTTTGTGTACCATGCGAGATAAATGATGGGTCCATTTTGAATTTTTTACTATCCTAATGATAGTCATGGCTGATTGGACCACTCTCTCCCGGGAGAATTCTTCTCAATCTTTCGTTTTCTGGATAGTGGATACCGGCTAGCTATTCCCGTAGTGCCTACTGACGGATCGAGTTAATCATTTATTTTAATGTAAATTTGAGTGATCCAATCAGCAAAGAAACAATGTGTGGCACTAGATTCCTATTAAACAAAAAAGCATGAACTCAATGAGTGGGTAAAACAAAATGAAAGGGAGCCCATAACACAAAACAAAAGGACACCGGATACAAAGCACAAACCAACCTCTCTCTCAATTGGCTGTCCTTTCTCCCAACGTACAAGTTAAAAACAAGCAATCAGAGACGACCATAAAGCACCCATTAGAATAATTTTATCATTCTTTCCAGATAGTCGTTAAAATTAATTTGGCTCGATGCTTATCTTGTTCAGCAATCGTGATAGGCGCATCGCGCCTTTCACGCCACTTACTCGCGAGCTGAGTTGGTGCAGCGATGTGGTATATGGATTTCGTTTATTGCATACACCTGGCCAATATTAGGAGAGAGAGGAACTCGATCTAAATCAGACGGCTAAAATTTAGATTCTCAAATTCTTTTTTCTGAAGAAGAAAGAAAAACTACTTTACCAAAGAAGAAGAAGGAAAATCCAGCGAAATCTCTTCGTCCAGCTTCTCTGTTCTGCTCTTCTTTATCTATTTTTTTCTTAAACCAAAACATGAACAGGTTGAAATTGCAGATTCTTTACTTGTTTATGGAGATCGTTAAGCTCATGGATGGATTTTCCTGGTTGAAACCGCTGATTCACTCACTTGTTTTTGAATTCACTAGTTACAGTAGAAAAACATTGATTTATCATGAATCAAACCCTCTAGACGGACCGAGAGGTTCGGTCAAATAACCGAGTGTGTGAGGGGAGGGGGGAGGCTGAAGTGGAGGAGGGGGGGGCCCTGTGACCGAATGTGTGAGGGTAGAGGGGTTATGGACCGAGATTCCCTCGGTCCATAGGGATTTATTGATAAAATAAATATATCCAGATGATAATGATTTTAAGGTAGTTCTTAGGAATTGGTATTTTTTAGCAGATTCTGATTTTACAGATCGAGTTCTTCTTCTTTCTTCTTCTCTTGACTACCAAACAAATCTATTTAATTATAGTACAATTTTATTTGTTAATAGGATGAATCAGTTCTTAAATTTTGTTTCTCTAAAAACCAAAGAGCAATCTGCCTCTTTCTCCTGCACAACAAACTAAATCATCTCTCCCACCAAAATCATAAAATCAATTCTATTAATAAGTTGCTTATGAAGTTATTGTCTTTGTAACTTAGTATTACTGAAATAGAATCACGAGGACATTCTTCTGTGGATTATGCAACAAGTTTTTAGATTTTCATCGGTGGTTTTGTTTCTCTTCAAAGCAGAGAAGGAAAACAATGGAGGAAAGGTATAGAGAGAAGAGATTAAACAATCATAAAGTAAAAATCTCATGAATTTTCTCTTTCTCTTTGAGTAGCTGACTTGTACTGAAAAATCCAACTCACACTTGCCACATTGGAGTGCGAGCAAGTGGCGATTAACTTGAGCGAGTTTTTTAGCATTTCCGTATCTTGTTCCCTTCTTCAAATATCAACCTTAATTGGTAATTAAGGTTCCCTTCCACAACATTCTCATCCAAAAATTTACAAGTCTATCAAAAAAATATCTTCCTATTAGCATGCAATGACTAGTGAACATCATACAACCCACTAGTTAGGAACTGCACGCTATGTTGTTTGAGACGCAGGGCGAGGCGCCAAGCTAATCGTATCATGTCTTAAGCGCCTAAGCGCGAAATTTTTGAGCATTTAGCTCCTAGCTTACTATCTTTTTTCTAGTTTAGGTTCTTGAAAAATACGTAGTAGGCATTATACCAGTAAGCATGCATTTAATCCTATTTTAGATATTTTTTTTACTATGAATGTTGAGAATTAGAGAGGTACGTTGTGAAAAAATGAAAAATTTGATGGACTAAATTATAAATTCTATGACATTGGTGGACTAAAATATGTAACAATTGGTGGGCTAAATACTAATTACTAGATGGGCTAAAAACAGATTACCGATAAAACTAAGGGTTTGTAAGTGATTTTGATAATTTTGGAAAGGGTACAGCCAGGTTTAGTCAACCTGTGGCTCCGCCCCTGGTGTTTAGGCGAGCGCCTCAGTCGCATTTGATAACATAAACTGCACGCCTATGAGAAGTAGTTATCAAACATTGTATTAACATGTGATGCAATGACTAGTGAACATCATACAAACTCACTATGACTAATGATAGATATAGCAGTACCTTTCTTGTGCATGGTTCTGCTTAGTTATATAAGGGAGATTGGTACATGTAAGAGTTTATTATTAAGTGTACAAACAGTATAGCTCCATTTTAAACAATCAAACTTAAGTAGTGGGAAAATTGATTAACTAAAGTAAAAGGAAAAAAAAAAATCACAAAAGCATCAAAAATCACTAGCACCAATCAACCTTCTATATTTGCTTTTCTTAAAGTTCACTCTCCCATACTAATAAAGAAGAGGAAAACAAAGTAACATGTGATTGTGATGGAAGGCCACAGAATTGAACAGCAACCCACTTTCCAAAACCCTATTTAAGTGTTCAGCCCATTTCCTTTGCTTTTATGTAATTCAGTAGGATTAGAAAGAAAACCTTCTATTTTCCTCTTCTTAGTTGATCCTCTTCTTAGGAGATAACCTATAGCTAGCTAGCTTCTAAGCTGATCACTTATGGATCACATTTACATAGAAAAGTTCCATGCCATGAAAGCCAAGAACAAGTTCAAGAAGAACCGTCGGTTTCTCGACAGGCTTAGGTTCTATTCCCTGGTAATTCTAACATGTATCATATTTTGTTTTAGTCCTTTATGGTTTCCATCTCTATGTTCATCCATCAAGGCCTTTCTCTCTATCTCTGTCCCCAACTTTTGGACTTGTATTTTCAACCCCAAGTGTTTATTCGTCGTGTGCAACGTGATTGTTGTTTTCCTTGTGGGAGAATCGAAGTTTTTCGGTTCTGCTAAGTCATCTCCGGCTGCCGAAGTTTACGAACAGTGCCTAGAAAGAAGTAAGAGTAGTGATAGTATTCAGAAAACAAAAGAGAAGATGATATTTCACCAAGAGTTGAAATCAGAGTATTCTTTCACAAGTGAACATGTTCAAGAAGAAGTGACGGAACGAGACGGCGAGAAATCTCATGTAATAGGAGGAAAGTGTTATTATAGCTTGCCTGTGGATGAGGAGTTAAACCAAAGGGTGGAGAACTTCATTGCAAGGGTGAAGAAGCAAAGGAAGCTTGAAACAGGAGTTCTTGTTCACTGCAATTAGTGATAATATGGGTAGTACGTAGTAACTAGCCAAGCTAGCTATAACATAGTCAGGTACTGTCTGCAGTGTGGTTTCAGTCTAGATCTGTGTCAGTTCTTCTAGTATTGGAGTTATGCATCTCCTTATTACTTCATGTCCAAAACAAAAAAAAAAATGTTAAGAAAATAAATAATCCATGCAATATATAAGCATGAAACTAGCTTTGGCCTGGCCATAGTAAGCTACTTTTGATTATGTATGTTAAAGGTTTAAGCATTAAAATCCACCAAAAGTTTTGTACCTAATTAGAAGATTAAAAGTTGTTAAGCAAGATTTGAATACTTTAATTAGCAGCACTTTCACATATAACCTATAGCTAACCCTTTTTATTAGTTGGTTCTTATTTTCAAATTGTATGTGTGACTCATGGCCCATGCAAGGGAAGCATTATTTTATTCCCACTTACAAAAGGATGAAAAAAGACATGGTTTTGCCAG
>JAJJMA010148778.1:0-11371 GCA_023529015.1 Papaver nudicaule
TCTTGGATTAAATGGGATAGATCTAAGGGATATTAATAAAACGCTAATTAAGATTAGAAGGGGATCAAAATAATCAATAAATGACAATGGAGAGAATTAAACCTTGGATTGTGCCCTAAAATTTGGCGGGAGAGAGAATATTATTGGTGATTTTTCTTCTTCTATTACCTTCTATCCTGTGACACGACGCATAAACTGTGAAGCTTGATGCAAGGGGCTGTTTATCACCTTGTACCCTGTATTATGTGTCTATTATAGCTAGTACAGTTAATGTGACATCAAAGTCAGGTTGGCCGAGTGGTCTAAGGCGCCAGACTCAAGTTCTGGTCTTCGAGAGAGGGCGTGGGTTCAAATCCCATCCCACATCTGACAGATGTTTTTTTTTTTTTTTTTCCGCTGCAGCAGGCTTGAGCTCTTTTATAGCAGCTAAAGGGAAACTTATTACTGTATACTTCTTGTGTATCTTTCCTTTTTTATTTTTTGGTACATGAATCTTGTGTATCTTTCCAATCGCCGTACAAGTCCACCATAGATAACTTGGGTACTGACATGGCGACCGGCAGGATTTTCTCGTTCATCACTCTGAATAATTGCGTGTTGCGGCAGCGTGGAGAAGTATTAACTATTAAGCGACGATGCGAGTTATTATTAATCTCATGGAAACAAGCCGAATTTGCAATAACCAATCTTTTTTTTTTTGATCGGTTTTGCAATAACCGATCTTAGTGTCCAAATGTTTGTACATGCAGCAAGGATGCTGACATTTGGCCCAAAACGCCAAACTCATAATTCATGACCTATCTTTCAGAAGCTTGTTTCCAATGGCTCATATTTCTGGAAAGTATAAAAATGAAATGTCTAGAGAACTTCTAAATTCTAATTACATGAGGTTTGACATCTCAATTGTAGTCTGGGAGCTATATCCTGGCAATGGCATAAGGTCCCAGTGGGATTAATACCGTCGTTTGTTGATACGAAAAAGATCTTTTATTCCGGCACCTTTCTCGGAAACAAAAACAAATCCTCAATGGAAAAAATTAGAAAATAAAAAATATTTTGAATATCATCCCACGATACAACATGATTCTCCCGCCTTCTTTTCCCTCCACATTTTCTCCCCCTGTTGGTTATAAAAACTGTCGATCCATTCACCTCGGACTCATTATTCTGTGGAGATTTTTGAGAGGAAAGACAAAAAAAAAAAGAGAGTAGAGAATGGAAGAATTGATCAGGTATGTTTTATGACGTCTTTCTTGTTTTTCTCGAGATTATAGTATTTCACAGTGTTTGCATATTCTGTAGATTTGCTGAGTTAAAATTGTTTGTTGAAATGCCTAAGGAAAAATATCAGTACTACCATCAATAACCAACATACAAGTTTCTTGAATCAATTGTTCTATGATCTGATAACTCTTTTACTGGTGGGATTCCTATACAGTCTCTATATGGTAGCATCTTTCTATCATGGTCAGATATGAATGTAACCTTCACTGAAAGAGATAAGAATTTTTTTTTCTAGTTTTTGTTATGTGTTTATACCGATGTGCTTGTCGAGTTTTAACCATCCATTCATTGAACGATCTGCGGGAGACTGAGGTTATAGGGTGACACATTTACTTGTTGAACATAACTTAACAATCACCTACTCGAAAATACGTAAGAAAGGTTGTATAGAAACTTAATGAGGGTGTTATGAATCAGAGTGTAATTACGAGGGATAGACTGATCAACCTAGACGCCGATAAGAACAACAAGATGAAAACTAGGAAAACTGCAGAAACAAAGATTGGTCAATAAGAACGTAGGTTTTATTTGATTAAAATCTGCGCGTAATAATATTCCCTCTCTACTAGTGCTCTTCTAGTAGTAAAGAAAGACTTTTACAATTTTACCTTTAGGCATACATTACCCTGGGTGTTGTATGCTCATCCCACTGACCTCTATCTAGCCCGTAATTTCACCTGTCTCGTAATACAATGTTAAGAAAGCATCTCTTGTAATATCAGCCGTTGGCCTTTTTACTTACTTTACTACCCTTTCAGTTTCAGGAGTAAGAAGAAAAAAGAAGAAGAAGAATTGAAAATTATCAGAAAAATACTTTCTCGATTACCCACTGAATCAGTCTTGCAGTGCAGACTAGTATGTAAAACATGGAAACGCCTACTTCATCATCCTTCCTTTTCTCATAAGCACCTACCTAAATTATTGCAGCTTCATGGTAACAGTAAAGCAAGTCATTTCTTTTTTTCTTTTTTGTATGCTCCTAGGCGCCTAGGCGCCTCCCCTCTTGTATGCTCCTTTTCTTTTTTTCTTTATCAATAAAGCTGAACCCTGTTTATTCAAAAAAAAAAAAAGTAAAGCAAGTCATTCTTCTCTTATTGCTTCCGAGGTTGGTTCTGGTTTCCTTTTCGAATTTTCATTTACACGGGAACATGGCCGCCACCTTTACTATGGGGAGTACAACAACAGGCCTAATAATAAACTTAGAAGGATCAACCAGGCTCCCACGCATCATCACTCAATCGTTGGATCCTGTAACGGGCTGATTTGCTATTGTAAAATCGGTTATTCTGGACCTGCTAGTCATTATGATTATGAACCTGGCTATATATGTAATCCTATCACCAGTGAATACGTGAAATTTCCAGGACAGAAAGTCAAAGGCGAGCATAAGATACAGACTGTGGTGTGTGGTTTTGGTTACCTTCATTCTGTCAACCAGTACAAAATTGTGAAAATATTTCATATGCATAACCAACCCCAAGGGAAGGTCCAGGTATATACACTTGGCAGCGGCAGTGGTTGGAGAGACTTGGGAGAAACTGCTTACTCATTGCGATACACTGAGTCTTGGCAGAGTCGTTCTGTAAATCATTCTCATGAATATGGTACGTTTGCTAATGGAGCCCTTCATTGGCTTGATATGGAACAGAACATCGTGTCCTTTGATTTAGCAGACGAGAGGTTATACTTGCTCCCACCACCACCTTTTGTCCGCGCTGCAAGTGTGCGGAACTACTTTAAACTTCAGGTTTTGGGAGGATGCTTATGTTTTATTCATCAAAGGGAAAAAGAATTTCTGGATATATGGTTCTTAAGGAAGAAAGGAGAAGATGGTATTTACAACGTGAATGAGCAGGATTACGAATCATTGAGCTGGATTAAGGAGTTCAGCATACTAGTTAAAAGTGATTCATTGCCATTTGCCCTTACAAGTAGTGGTCAAGTCTTATTTAGACACTATTCTGGTCTCTACTGTTGTAACCCAGTAACCAATGCAGTCTCGGATAATCTTATAAGTAACGACTTTCATGCACATCATGTAGTTCCTCACATGAATAGCTTGGTTTCGCTGAAAGGTCTTGCAGAAATTTGTTGTGTCAGACAAAGATATGATGATAATCCAGCACCGAAGGAAATCTTTTTAAAACAACATAAAAAGGATGAGGGAGAGATTGATGTTGATCCAAGTCTTACCATGACTCAGTATTCGGGTAACCAGGTGGTATCTCCTTTGCAGAATATTGATAGTGATCTCGATAAGTCTATTCATATGCCAGTTGGGGCGCAAATGTCTCACTCCAGCAAAGTGTCAGATAGAAACGTTGGTAATTTGAGAAAGAGGAAATCGCATTGCTCTGACATACCTGAGATGCGAGATGATTCACCCCAAGAGGTGTACTGTTCTGATGAAAACACTCCCAACCATCTTACAAGGCGTTCTATTCAGGAGGTATATACACACACACAAACACTTGCGTTACATTTCATTTACCTTGTTTATCATTTAGCTTTACTAACTGGTCATGTTGTCTTTGTCTATTCGCGGTGTTGGTGGTAAACAGAAGATTGTTGTGGATATGGAGATATTTTTAGATGATGAGGAGGATATGGGAGAAACTTCTGGAGAAGTGGGCGCTACATCGCCTCTCAAGCAGGTGACTAAACGACATAGGGATGACTCGGATGTGAGTGATCAGGGAAGTGAGACAGAAGGTCTTGAACCTGACCGACAACCAATGGAAAATGGCAGGACTAGCTTACTTATCTCCCCCTTAGATCGCTCTGAAAGAGGGAAGATTGATTGCCCACTTCCGGAGTATACTTCTCCTCAACTATGTCCACCAGGTTTTATTATGGTAGCTGGGTTTCCTGTACTACCCGAGTATAAAGGCTTGTACACTCGAGTGATCGCCTCTAAAGGGCACTTGGCCTCAGATGCAAAGGTTAAATTGATGTATATACAAGCCACTATGGTCGCTGAACTTTTGAAGACGATCCAGCGAATGAGCGAACTCTCTTGTCGTGATGTTACCTCCACCGATTTACAGCAATGGCGTGCAGCAGTTGATACCGCTTCAGCTATGGACTTCCATGTGTCATGGTTGGATGATCAACTTCACCTTCTTGAGTCTCAGATCCGCGATGTTGAAGAACAAAAGGCAACGATGCAGAGTCTTGAAGCAGAAGTCAGGGGTTGTAGGAAGAGGATACCTTTACTTAACTCCAAAAAGAATGAGGCGAGACGTACATACGAAGCTGCTAAGGCAGACAAAGCCGAGTTGATTGCAAAATTGAGTACATTGAAAGCTAGCCTTGCTTCTTTTAAAGCCAACAATCAGGCGACAATGGCTTTGACATGTCCGGCACTTGGTTCATGTTTAGGTACACCTCATTGATTCTCTCTGGGTTATGATTTGTATGAGTAGTTAAGGCGCTTGACCCTTTTTCTTGCTTGGTTATATTTCATTTTCATTCGGGTAGGAAGTGAGCGATTCTGTTGCACTCCTGTGTTCTGTTTTTTGGATTCTGTTAAGTTTAGCTTATGTTTTTTTTTTAAAGATCTTGTTAGTCTTTCATAGAAGCTAGTTATCCTTCTGTTTGGAGGCGGCTTTGGCTCTATAATATAGCGTACTCGTTGTGGCTACATTTTTAAATTTTACAGTCTTCTCTTGTTGAGTTTGTTATTGTATGTCGAAATTCATCCCTGACATTTTAGGGATGTCTGCTTTAGATTTTTGTGCCTGTGTTAAGGTGTCGTCTTTGTCTAGTACTACTGACAACTCTTGGTTGGCTATGTGGACAAGATTGCTGTGTATGCCGCTCACTTTGTATAAACTTCTTGTTCTAGTGACACTTTTCCCGAGTTATGAAGTCATTGAATGTCGCATTTGTTTCTGTGTCATGAAGGCACTGTAAATACATATTAGGTGCCTCATGAAAAATGGGTTTGTCATGGGTAACAGTTTGATTACCAATGCCCATGGTTTCCTCCACCGCTGCCTCAGTCGACAATCAGTTCACACAATTAAAAGATGGTGTGAATCAGAGCTGTAAATCTCATGGAAACAAGCCGAATTTACAATAAACAGCCCAAAATTTCTTAGTGTCCTGTACCTGTACGAACTGTAAATGCAGCAACTTGATCAGGGATGCTGTCATGCTGAGATTAGGCTTAGTTCTCATGATTCAAACGGTCTTTTGGATGCTCATCTCGACTGGCTGGCTAGTGTAAAGTGAAATGGCTACAAATGAGACATTTGAGGACTTTGACAGCTGACGACCAATGCAGACCAATGGGACTGTGGCATTGTGACATAACTACGAACTCATTTACACATTTTCACGGAAAGATATCCATATTTACCCCCTCGGTAAATGTTCTAGGGAAAGAAAAAAATCTTCAAATTTCAGAAGGGAGGGAAAGATAAAAAAGTGAAAACTGTTTTCAAAATTCGAATGCACTTTCCCAAAATTCTCCCGCCTTCTTTTCCCTCCATACTTTCCCCATGTTGTTGGTTATAAAATCTATAGATGCATTTTTCCGACTCATTACTATGTTGGGACTTGAGAGGAAAGATCAAAAGTGGAGAAGGGACAGATTGATCAAGGTATGTATTTTGTACGTTTCTCTTCATTTTTCCCGTGATTATATTTCCCATTGTTGTGTTTGCATACTCTTAAGGAAAAGTATCAGTATCGTCAAAAACTAACATACAAGAATCTTGAATCAATTGTTCTAGCAGATAACTTTCTTATTGGTGAGATTCCCACTAATCTCTGTAGGGTCGTTTAAAATTGGTGGAACTGTTCGTTTGTGATTACATACTAGAGTAGCGAATAGCGATATGTGTACCTGTTTGTATGGCCTGTGACTCTCAAAACCATTTCCTTTATAAAAGTTTTCAGTTGAACTTGAAATCGCCACGATGCCATCGAAAGTTAAGTGTTTGATCATTGCTTTTGAATTGATTTTAATTTTCATTTCTGAAGAAGATTATATGTAGTCACATTGACTTTGTGGATATTAAACCATACCTTAGTTTAGTTAGTTGCTAGTACTTCTTAATTTCTATCTCATTTACTAATCCTGAAAATGTGAAAAGCCCTAACATGCCAAAATCTGGTTTATAAATCTTTTTGTACATAGAATAAGTGTATACAAATTGATTGGATCTCAGGAGGTATGGCTTCTACATTGTTGTCATTTTAGATTTTTGGTACAAAAATTGGTGTGAGTAGAACAAATTGAAATGATTGAAATTGTGAATTATCTTTCGTGAATAGAAGCATGTAATTTCACCTGCCTCGTAATAATATGTAGTATCCGCAGTTGGCCTTTTTTATTACTTCACAACTCTTCCACTTTCAGTAAGAGGAGGAAAACGAGAAGTAGAAGAAGAAGAGTTGTGAAATTCTGAGAATCCACATCTGTTGGGATCAAAGAGGAAGTAAGTTTGCATAGAGATGCATACTTGTATGGTGAACAGTCTCCCGTCAGAAGTTACCAGAGAAATATTTTCTCGCTTACCCACTGATTCAGTCTTGCAGTGGAGACTAGTATGCAAAACATGGCGACGCCTACTTCGTCATCCTTCCTTTGCTCATAAGCACCTACGTAGACTGTTAGCTTGGTGGTAATAGTAACTCCAGTCATTCTTCTCTTATCGCTTCTAAGGTTGGTTCTGGTTTTCTTTTCTACTTTGCATTTACACGGGAAGCCGGTCGCCAAATTTATTATGGAGAGTATGAAGACCAGCCTAATAAGAAACTTAGAAGGATCAACGAGCCTCCCACGAATCTTCATCAGTCAATCGTTGGATCGTGTAATGGGCTGGTTTGTTTTTCTAAAGGTGGTTATGGACCTCATAATTATGTGCATTATGATTATGAACCTACGAATGTTTGTAATCCTATCACTAGAGAATACGTGAATAACCCAGGACTGAGATATCAACTTAAATGGGAGGATAAGTTACAGTCTATGGTGTGTGGTTTCGGTTACTGTCATTCTATGGACAAGTATAAAATTGTTAGAATCTACTATATTCAGAACCAACCCCTAGGGCAGGTCCAGGTATATACACTTGGCAGTGGACGTTGGAGAGACGCGGGAAAAACTGCTCACTCACTGCGATACATGTGGAATCATTCTGATCATCGTGCTGCATTTGGTATGTTTGCAAATGGAGCCCTTCATTGGCTTGACATGGAACAGAAGATTGTGTCCTTCGATTTAGCAGATGAGAAGTTTTACTTGATCCCGCCACCTCCTTTTGAACGTGCTGCAAGTGTGCCAAACTATTATAAATTTCGGGTTTTGGGAAGATGCTTATGTTTTATTCATCAAAAGAAAGATGAACAAGACATATGGTTCTTAAGGAAGAAAGGAAAAGACTGTATTTACGACGTGAATGAGCAGGATTACGACTCATTGAGCTGGATGAAGAAGTTCAGCATACCAATTAAAAGTAATGCAGTGCCAGTTGCCCTTACAAATAGTGGTCAAGTCCTATTTCAGGGTAACGCTGATCTCTTCTGTTATGATCCAGTAACTAATGCAGTCTCGGATAATCTTATAGGTAACGACTTATATCGAGTACAACATGTAGTTCCTCACATGAACAGCTTGGTTTCACTGAAAGGTCTTGGAGAAGATCCTTGGTTTAGAATGAGCTATGATATTAATCCAGCACCAAAGGAAATCTTTTTAAAACAACAAAGAAAGGATAATGGAGAGGTTGACGTTAGTCCAAGACTTACTATGACTCAGTATTCAGGTAAGCAGTTGGTATCTCCTATACAGGCTATCAGTAGCGATCTCGAAAAGTCTATTCCTTTGCTGGTCGGGGCGAAGGCGCCTCGCTCTAGCAAAGAGGCACATAAAAATGTTAATGATTCGAGAAAGAGGAAGTCACATCACTCTGACAGACCCGAGCAGCCAGATGATTATCCCCAACCGGTGTATTGTTCTGATAAAAACATTCCCCTCAGCCATCGTTCAAGGCATTTTATTTGTGAGGTATATACACACGCACATGCTGCTACTTTTTATTTCCCTTGTACATCATTTAGCTTTACTTACTAACCATGTTGTATTTTTCTAATTTTCAAGGGAGAAAGTGGTGTTGGTGGTACACAGAAGATTGTGGCCCATGCAGAGATATTTTCAGATGATGATAGAGATACTAGAGGATCTTGTGGAGAACTGGGCGCCACATTGCCTCTCAGGCATGCGACTAAACGACATGGGAGTGGTTCGGACATTAGTGACCAAGGAAGTGAGACAGCAGGTCCTGAACCTGACAGACCTTGTGGTCAAGGCGTCGGGCAACCAAGAGAAAAAACCAGGGGTAGTTCACTTGTGTCTCCCATAGATCGCTCAGAAAGAGGGAAGGTCAATCGTCCACTACCTGAGTATACAGCTTGTCAACCATGTCCACCAAATTTTCTTATGGTAGCTGGGTTTCCTGTACTACCCGAGTAATAAAGACTTGTTTTGTCGAGTGATCTCTTCCAAAGGGCATATGCCCTCCGACGCAAAGGTTAAATCGATGTATATACAAGTTACCATGGTCGCCGAACTTCCTGAGACGATCCAGCAAATGAGCGAACTCTCTAGTCGTGATGTTACCTCCATCAAGCTACAACGATGGCGTGCAACAGTTGATACCGCTTCAGCTATTGACTTCCATGTGTCATGGTTGGATGATCAACTTCACCTTCTTGAGTCTCAGATCCGTGATGTTGAAGAACAAAAGGCGAAGAGGCAAAGCCTTGAAGTAGAAGTCAGGTGTTGTGAGAAGAGGATACCTTTACTTCGCTCCAAGAGGAATGAGGCGAGACGTGCATACGAGGCTGCTAAGGTAGACAAAGCCGAGTTGATTGCAAAGGTGGCTACATTGAAAGCTAGCCTTGCTTCATTTAAAGCTAACAATATGGCGTTGACACATTCGGCACTTGGATCATGTTTAGCCACACCTCATTGATTCTCTCCGGGGTTATGGTTTGCTGATGAATAGTTAAGGCACTTGACACTGTTTCTTGTTTAGTTATGTTTCATTCAGGGAGGGAGTCAGTGATTCTGTTGCACTTTTTTTTTTTTCTGCTCAATTTAGGTATGGGATTTTTTCTAGATTTTGTTAGTCTTCTGCGGAAGCTTGTTATACTTCTGTCTGGAGGCGGCTTTGTCCTTATAATCTAGCTACTCTTTGAGGGTACATTGTTAAATTTTTACAGTCTTCTCTTTTTTTTGAGTTTGTTAGTCTTCTTGCATGTCTGATACTCGTCCATGACATTTTAGGGATGTCTGCTTCACATTTTTGTGCCTGTTAAGGCGCTGTCTCTGTCTAGTATTACTGAGAATGCTTGGTCGTAGGCTGTGTGGACAAGATTGTTGTTTATGTTGCTCACTTTGTATAAGTTGTCATGACGCTTGACCTCTTGTTCCAGTGGCACTTTTCCTGAGTTTTGAAGTCATCGAATGTCACTTTTTTTTTCTGTAGAGCACAATCGACTCATTTCCTCCAGTGAAAAGATCTTTGTCAAAGAGTCATGATGGATCTTCCCATAGAGCTCAGATAAGTCACCTTAGTGATGCTCACCAGGCCCCTCTTGTAATGTATAAGAAACCTTGGTTTGGTAAATCTTGTTCAAGTTGGAAATGCTTCTCTACAAGACCGCAGACATTTTATAATTGTACGCTTTTACGGTCACAGCTTAAAAAATGGCTTATACTCACACCACTTCTCAAGTACTTTTCCACGTGACCTCATATGGAAAGATCCCCGTTTTTACCCCCCTTCGGTAAATATTCTTGTGAAAGAAAAAAAAAACCTCAAAAGGGAGGGAAAGATTAAAAAGTGAAAATTGTTTCCAAAATTTGAATGCCATCCCACAACTTCCCAAAATTCTCCCGCCTTCTTTTCCCTCCATACTTTCCCCCTGTTGTTGGTTATAAAAACTATACATGGATTCCGCCGACTCATTACTCTGGAGATTTTTGAGAGGAAAGATCAAAAAGAAGAGAAGGGAGAAACTGATCAAGGTATGTGTTTTCCCGTGATTATATTTCACATTTGTGTGTTTGCATACTCTACGGTATCCTGCTGAATAAATAAGTCTGTGAGTTTAAATTGTTTGTTAAAATGCCTAGGGAATTTTTTTGGATCGACAATAAGTAATAACCATCACTCAAGAATCTTGAATCAATTGACAATTGTAATTTGTACTAGCTGGTAACATTTTTGCTGGTGGGATTCCTAGCGGTTTAGCAGTTCAAGAGATTACCAAGTCTGAATTAGGTATCTTTCTCATATGGTTGTTTCTTGTATTCTGTTGCAGTCCTTGTAGTATCCTTCTTTCAATGTTAGGTATGAAAGAAACCGTCATTGACATATACAGATGACAATTTTTGTATCAAAAAAAAAAATATACAGATGACAATTTGAGAACCATCAAGTAGTATGATGGATTCTCACTGACCTCCCATAGGGGAGGTCCGGGTTCAAACCCTGGTAGAATCCAAAAAAAAAAAATTATATACAGATGACAATTTTGTTTCTAATTTGTCTAATGTGTGTATATTGATATGCTTGCCGAAGTTTAACCATTTGTTGAACATTCTTTAGGATTGAAGTGAGGTGTACTACGTTGTGTTTAGCTAAGATATTTTCGAATTTGGTACTTTGATGGGACCCAATCTTGAAAACAGATGATAGATCAGCTGTGATTTTCATTAGCAGAACCATGCCAATTTTTAAGCTTTGCAGAACTTATGGTCATTTATGTACTAGGTCGCACATAATTTCACCTGCCTCGTGTAATCTATTAAGAAAGCATCTGTTAAGATATCAGCAGTTGGTCTATTTTTATATTTTTATCAGCAGTAGGACTGTAGGAGTATGAGGAAAACGAGGAGTAGAAGAAGAAGAGTCGCAAACTGCTGAGATTCCAGAGGACCACATTTATTGAGATCAAAGAGGAAGTAAATTTGCATGGAGATGCATATCCCCTCGGAAATTATCATTGAAATACTTTCTCGATTTTTTTTTTTGAATATAACAGGGTTTAGCTTTATTGAAAAAAGAAA
>JAJJMA010148780.1:0-22480 GCA_023529015.1 Papaver nudicaule
TAGGAGCTGTAGCTTATAAATACGAAATTCTTATTAGTTATTACTAAGAGCAAGCATTATGGTTGCCTAAGCCTTCTCTATTGAATAGAGAAAGGGAAAGGCGGAAATGGCGAAAAAATGGCAACCACGGTGGTCTTAGCTATTTGGAGACGGAAATTGGATTTCCGCAGATTTTTTGGGCGGAAATCCGATTTCCGTAAAAAAAATTCTGCGGAAATCGGATTTCCGCACAGTCAAAGCTTGACTTTTGACCTGCGGAAATCCGATTTCCGTAAAGAAGAGGTTTTTAGACAGAAAACCTGCGACCTGCTGCTCATTTGAGTTTCTCTTCTTCTTCTCCCACAAAATTTCAATTTTGATCAGTTTGGAGTCAAATTAACCCACGAAATCAAAAGGGTGCGTTCACTAATCAAGGAAGGTTATATAGAAGCAATCAATTTTAATTTTCATCAAGAAATTTTGATAAAGGTGAGTTCTTCATTCTAGGGTTTTAAATTGGTTTTTTTTTCGTTTGATCATGATTTTGAACGTATTTGAATGATTAAATGCAACCAAATCAACTCTTTGATGTTCTGCTAACATACATATATCATAATTTCTTATATATGATTGGTGATTGTTATTGATTTAGGTTGAAATTGCTTGAAATGTTGAAATGGCTTGAATTTGATGATTATATGCATGCATTGTAGGATTGAGAATGAATATATATTGTAATTTGATTATCAATTGTTGATTGTATTGCATTTGATGTTGCTCTTATGCATTGTAGGATTGAATTGTTGTTCAACATGATCCCTACTATAGATGCAACTACAATCGTATCGTCGAAGCACTTTCATAGGCATATTAGAAAACTTCCTACGGAAGCAGACAAGGGTCAAATCAATACCCGAGGTAGCGCCGCTGGTCTTCCTGACCTATACAAAATTGTAAGTCGACATCCGGAATGTAAGAGAATCGTCGATAATTGTGGATTTGGCAGGATATTTGAAGTAGAGTATCCAGGGAGTGCTGATAGTAGATTGGTAAGCGCCATTGCTGAGAGATGGTGGTACACCACGCATACCTTTCATGCTCCTAGATTTGAAATTGGGTTGACTCCTTGGGATTTTACTATGCTTACATGTATAGCTGTTGGAAGGGGTGAACTTATTGATTTGATCGATTTCAAAGCTGAGGATTGGGCAGCATTTGGCCATATATACACTGATTTTCTACTTCCGTTGGTAAAACCACCAAAGAAAAAAGATAGAGATAACACCGTGCAAGAAGAACAACGAACAGGTCCGCAGGTTAATCAACAAGGATATTATGTGGTTACTGATGATGAAACTAGAGACTATGTTAGGAATGTGTTAACCAAAAAGTCTGGGATTAAGTTGAGTCTGATCAAAAACTACATTTTGACATGGAAAGATACCCCCTTAGAGCAATGGGAAGATTCTGATGTGAAGAACGTTGCTCGGATGTTTCTGATGTGGGTGATCGGCAATGTTTTGTTTCCAAACAAGAACGATGTTGCTCTGTTAAGTTGGCTTAGATTACTGGTTGATTTGGAAAAGTTAAACACTTACGATTGGGGTCAAGCAATAATGGCAAGGTTGTATTCCGCATTGGATAATGTGGTCACACACAAGAAGTCCGGCGAATTGGAATGCTTCTGGTACATTTTATTGGTACGTAAACATTTCCCGTTTATACAACAACAAACTTGAACGCTTCTTATCATTTATATTTTTTTCTTCGTGTTTTTGCAGCCTTGGTTTTGGTCGTATATACCTGTAGTGAAGCCAAATACAGACGAGGGTCAAGGTAATCCTGATTTCTTCCCTGCTTTAAAATTATGTGACAAGGGACATATGAAGAAGGGTACCGGATCACAAAGTAGTAATACCGGTCCTCACTCTTTGTTATTGGCTCGGAACCATTTGGATTCTGTCGATCAACGTAGTATCACATGGCTGCCGTGGAATGGTAGTAGCCATTATGGGATTGGAGATGTTGTACAGGCTAGAAGGTTGTCCCTTCAACGATGTTCGTTTTATGATCCGATAGACCGAGAATACTTCATGTACCTAGGGGAACGATGTCTTCGTCAGACTCAGGGAAAAGTAGTAATTCCCATTGATCCACCGCCAAAATTGAGTGGTACCTCAGAATTAATGGGAAATTATGTGGGTGGTGGACACAGTACTTTTCACTACTGCGAGACCACAGAAGATGAGTTTTATGAATGGTGGAAAAGCCATTCTATTGGACCTTATTTGCCCTCAGTTGTGCATGCTGGGAATGTCTATGTTGCGCGTGTGGAACCTCCAATTCGCGATCAACCGAGCCTTACTCAATGTACATATGTTCCAGAGTATATTTCAACTCTCCATCCACGGTTTCCAATTGAGGAGCCGCCTTATGCTGTCATTTGTGGCAATGATGGTAGAGCAATGAAAAGAATGCTAGGCGAGGAGTACATGAAGGAGGTACACCAATATGATGCGTCTGTGGGTACAGCGGTAAGTATAAATATAAATACTACTTTATGTTTGAATTGCGATATTTTGTTTTTATTCATATCAAAATGCTATAATACGATTGGGGTCATGAAACAGGAACAATGGTGCAAGTATAGTCAGCATCTCGCCAACAAGTATGATGCACTGAACAGTTTTATGTATGACCATACTAGCGGACCTCCACCATCAAATGGACGGATCTTCTAGCTCTAGTTCAGTTCGTCGGGAGCTACCTTACATTGGTCCTGGGGAAGCTTATCATCCGTTCTATGAGAGTGCAAGTACCAGGAGTAATACCAGTAGTTTTGTTAGGGAAACTCCACCCGGAGATTTTTATCGACCCCAAGAAGCACATACGACTTCTCAGTCATCTCATGATTACCAACAATTTCCTTTATCTCAATATCGGAGCCAGCAATTTGTGCAACAAACTGAACAATATGTGCAACCAACTTGGCCACCTTGGCCACAAAGTACTACTACTACTAACCCGAATGCTGACTGGGACATGGCTGAGGGTGAGGGAGCAGGATTCACTGGATTGCTCAACAACCCGGATGCTCGAGATTTTTAGTTTAGTTGTAATCTATTGAAAACTTATTATTTGCTAACTTGAAACTTGTAATTAATATCAGTACTTTTTATTTTGCTAACTTGATTGGTACATGACTAGATAACTTGCGATTACAACTACATTGCAAAGATGAAAAAAAAACTACTAATATCTTGCCAAATAGATTCCATCACGTTGCTCTTAACATTTAATAACACATTATTGTAAATCCTCGATCTTTAACATTCACCAAACACGAATGCCCGGTTATTGAGCTCATAATATCGAGCAAGAGATAGAGTGACCAATTCTTCGGGTGACGCATTTGTATTTGTTTGGTACATAGCTCTCATAATTCGACAAAACTCGGAGATGTCTCCACTAATGCGGTTCCATCGCCTTCTAATTCTTTTTCTATCTCTACCATTTGGATTGTTTGAAACTCTCACGAACACATCAAAAACACGAATCCAAAACGCCGGTTGCCAAGGTTCCACTTCTCCCACCATACCATTCATTCGGCAACGAATGAAAGAGTAAGTAATTGCTAGATCTTCTAACTTGGTGTAATTGGTCGCCATATCGATTTGGTGATGAAAAAAAATTGAAAATTTGAAGGGAGAAAGAATGAATCAATGGAAACAAGATTGATTGGGGTGGATTTGTCAAAGAGAGTGAATTTTCTTATATAGAAGAGATCCCAACGGCTATTTTTTTTGAATTTTGAAAAAAAGAGTCGTTGGGGATCTGACGGTCATGAAAAAATAGAAAGATGGATGGTTGGATGTTGAGGTGTAGAGGGGGTGTGAGGAAAAAAAGGTCAAACGGTATTATTTATGGGACGGAAATCCAATTCCCGCATGAATTCTGGGCGGAAATCGGATTTCCGTAAAAAGTTTTGTGCGGAAATTGGATTTCCGCCCTGCGGGAATCGGATTTCCGCCTCGCTTCTCTATTGCTATTGCCTGCTACGGATCCGTAGCAGGCAATAGCAAAGCCAACCAATTTCTCTATTGAATAGAGAAATTTTGCACCATAGTAGTTGCATTTCTCTATTCAATAGAGAAGTTCTCCCAAATAGAGAACCATAGTGCTTGCTCTAATAGACACAATCTATTTCGGCCATTACAGATGCTAATGTTGTACTCAGTCGTGATGGATGGTAATATTCCAACCCCCTAAAAAATCCAAATCCCTCTTTCCCTGCTTATGCTTATCTTCGTCTCTAAATCTGAATCTGCTCATACAAGTTGTTTACCATTAGTTGGTACATAATCTTTGTTAAGACACTATTCAGTTGTCACATAAGGCAACACAAAATTTACCAGAACATGGTGGAATCAGTAGAAATTTTGTTCATTTAGGAAATCAAAAAACACAAAATGAGAAGAAAACAACAAACATAACCACAAATGTACATCAAATTTAACAATATATACAGATCCATTCAAAAATTAGAGATAAAAGCATTCATGTTATTGCTCTACATAGTCAGAACTAGGGTTATGTTGATTTTCGACAAACAGAAAAGTAGAATGAAATTAGGGTTTCTGTAAATCTAAGCAAAACGAACCTGTTGATTCAAGCTCCAAAATGATACAAGAGATGCTTCTTACGATAATTCCCACAATGAAGTTAGGGTTTTCGATTTTATGCTCTTAACCAAAAACATGTGCATTTGGAGAAATCAGCAAGTAAAGAACCAAAGAATTTGTGTTCTTTACCAGCTAATATTCCAAAAGCACAGATTTCTGAGTGGATTCTTGTACTGGTTGAGGTTTTACTGTGTTTTACCTCAGATATGCTGAACTGAAGAAGAAGGGGAGATGAAGAAGAATGAGAGAATTAGAGATTTTTCTGAGGTTTGGTTTTCTTTTGAAGGGAAGGATGGGCCTTGATATACCTGAGGTTGTTAAGTTGCTGATAGCCCCATGTAGAACTATTCGAAGGCTTTAGGCTTCTAACTCAATTCCCAATGCCAATATGATTTTCTTTTTTATCGGCAAAAAAATTTATTGATCAAAAAAAAAGAGGGTACAAAAAATAATTGTACTACCCTAATCGAATACAAAAACAAGGGACAACGAAAAAGTTAGGTTGTAACGATTTTTGCTATACAGAGGAAGAAAAGTTCTTATGGAAGAAAAGAAATGTTGATCCAATGATCCAGATCTATCCATACACAATATGTTTCTTAACATAAGAATTTTGTTTTCTCCCTATAGCAAAAGTTAGTTGTAACATACTGTACTACCAACTAGAATTACATGGATCAAAGTGAATATTTGGCCAGTTCACTAACACTTCCCAATATGGCAATATCCAAGGAAAAACAATTTATACCAAGGCAAAATCCAATGATGTTTGTAATTGCTAAGGCAGTGTGTGTATTGTCATTGATATAACCATATGGATATGGTCTTTGTTTAGACATTTTATTTTGTCCCACAAGGTCTATCATTAATATGTCTTTAAAAAGAAAAAAGAAAATATCATGAGTTTTAGAAAGAAATATAGAGAGACAAGAAAATAGCGAGGGAGAAGGAGAAGAATTCTCATTAAGATGTGTACAATACATTGATATTAGCCTCTATTTATATAGAGTTAGACACGAGGGCATCTTAGTAAATAAACGTTAAACCTAAGATTTACCCTAGATATTACCCGTACATAACACGTTTATAACACTCCCCCTGATGACCACTGTGTCTAAGTCATTATGAAAATACCAGGAAAACTCAAAAGAGAAAAACCTGAAAAATGCATGACTTAAATCAGTGTTGGACACGCATATGTTGCCTCGTTAAAACATTGACAAGGAAAACCCAGTGGGACAAAACCTTGACGAAGGAAAAAGAGTACAACGCGTTAAGTCCTTTAAATGCGCCTTTGATGATAGCGCTCCCCTGATGAGTACTTCAGTTGAATCTTGGCTTGCTAATCTTTGAGTCGAGGCTTCCAATTCTGACGAACGAGATTCTTGAATGCAAAAGATTACTGTGCTTTTCGTGAAGAAATGAGATTCTTGAATGCAGAAGATTATTGTGCTTTTTGTGAAGAAATCTGTTAGTTGATGAAGTCTTCGTTAGCGTTACTCAAGCGGTAGTGTCTTCGAATAATACTCTTGCGCGTCTTCGTTCTTCGTCAACACATTGCGAACTTGTGTCTTGGATTGGTAGCTTCTCGAGAAAATTTGCAGAAGTGGTTGATGTAGTTTCTTCACCAAAGAGCCAAGATATGAGCACATTACAGTGATTGAATAGGTACTCGGTATGGGAATTAAAAAGATATCCAATTCCTAGGGTATAGTTGAGTTGATTTTGGTCTAAACGAAATGACCTAGTTAATGGTGGGCATCCACCAAACAACGAAAAGTATACAACTCCCCCTTGGATGACCACCATGTTAAAATGAATTGCCTCACTAAAACCTTGCCAATAAAACCCAATGGGACAAAATTTGGACGAAGGAAAAAGAGCACAATATCAACATTTTGAAAAGAAAAATTCCACGTCAACTGGATGTTGCCTCATTAAAACCTTGTCAGGAAAACCACATGGGACAAAACCTGAAACGAAGGGAAAAGAGTACAACTTTGGACGTTTTTACGTATGCTAACTCAACTACATGAGTATTCCATAAATGAGCATCAAAATAAAAAAAACTCTACAACGTCAACGAGATGTTGCCTCATTAAAACCTTGTCAGGAAAACCACATGGGACAAAACCTGAAACGAAGGGAAAAGAGTACAACTTTTGACGCATTTATAGATGCTAACTCAACTATATGAGTATAACAGAAAACAAGCATCAAAGTAATAACTCAAATTTATGTCACATATGAGTTTCAAGATAGCATAATTTCTAAACTGCAGATTGAAAGAAAATATATGCTGCTAAAGCGTGGATTTTAGTGTTCCTAAGGACTCCTCGAGAGACCTATAAAGTTGACATAATCAACTAATCGGATTTTTGGTTTTTCACCCAAATTTTTAAGAAACACTGAAAGGATTGTTGAACCTGATATAGCTGATTCAGGTAGCTGCCTAAATGAATTTGAATTCACGAAGAATTACAAATACGAAAAAAAATGATCTCCGACCACATTATTTTGTGAATGCAATACGAGTCCTTCAAGGATTACCACGCCAAATGCATTTATTTGGAGAACCGAATATTATTGAACAATCCTAGGGTCTGAGAAAGAAAAACACAACCCTCATATCGTTTAGAACGATTATAATTCTCTCATTGCGCAATGTGACTAACACCAACCTATAATTTCAGGTTTGGCAATTTTTTAAGGTGTAAAGTCATGGATCCAGAATAACGTCAATCGAGAATTATATTATCCAACTAATTTGGATAGTATGCCAACCAATCACATATTTCGATATTTCTCTGCAGAGATTTTTATTTCAGTAGCTACTGTAAATGCATAATCAACAATGTTACAACGATTCCTCACAAATCTCAAGTGTATGTATATATACTTTGAAAAATTCAATTACTGGTACCAGCGCCCACGGGCATTATAATAATCTCCTCCTCTTCGAATGAGGAGATATTGACTTTGAGAATATGAATCGTGTTATAATGGACTCTCATGAAGCCATATTGCTTGATAGATGTGATTGGATTTGCCTTTTCGAATGGCGAAATGATTATTACTTTATCATATTGCTTGATAATAATATTCATTTCTCATACTAGTCATTTGCTTTACTCATTTTCTATGTGTGCGAATTTGGAATCATATGATTATTACTTTTCATGTAAATTTGATGTGTTAACAACAATTACTTAGGTTCCTGAGCTTTCTATTATTTAAATAATGGTGGAAAACAAAAGCAAAAAATAGAAAAAAATTTCTAAGCTTTATTGACGTTGGGATCAAGAAAATGAAATACTGAGATGTTAGAGAAAATTGAATTAGAAGGATTACCGAGGTTCAAAGACAGTAAGCATTTTTCGTTTTGGTATAACCATAGTTTAAGTTTGTAAAATTAGCGGAAGAAACAGAGTGGTTTGTTAATAATCCATTTAATTATATCTAATCGACTATAAAACTGTTGTTGAATATTGCTTGATTCTGAGATTATTATTTTCTTTGTAACTATCAAAATGAATAATAAAATAAAATACAATTGTACATTACGTTTTAGCATATCTTTTCACTTTGATTATCAATTTCCAATTCTAGTTTAGACCTGTTCTGAAATGACTATGGTGGTTTCAGTTGTGGTTTCAGTTGTGATTTGATAGGTATTTTTGCCTAAATTATTAATTCGTTATATTATCCCCTAAATGTTAAGCTATTATTGAATTCACATTTATAGGAAAGATGCAAAATGGTAATGGCAAATCATCCTTTGTTAATAACCATGTAATGGCTTTTTGCATTTTTCGTTTCCAGCTCCACTAAAAGGGGTGTAAATAATACCCGAAAAAACGTTGCCCGGTCTGGTCTGCATGTGCCCTCCTGAACCCATAAGAGCCCAAAGAAGCAGATTCATTCAACGCCATGGTGAATCGATGCATGTGCTCAGTGGCGTTGCCCGTCCCATCAAATATCCGGTACTTCGAACTTTTCCATAGAGGCGGCATGGGCTTATCTACTAGTGCTTTAGGGAAAGGGGAGTGTATTGTGTAAGCGTTTGCTTGTGCGTGCAAGCCGAAGTTCCTTTCCATATATTTGGTAAACTTCTCATCCATGCCCTCACTGAGGAAGAGACCTGAAGCCGGCTCCTGAGCTCCTCCAGACCCTTCTCTAGATTCTTGCGTGAAGCCGCGGGGATGTCGTTGGTCTATTGCGCCAGAAATGCCAAATCTCTTCAGAGATACATGTTTGTCTATGTCAGTCTCTTCCTCTTCTTCGTCAGTGTCTCCGCCAGGATTGCTTGCAGTAATTTGCGCTAGTCTTGTCGCCAGTGCTTTTCTGCGCGCATCCCCTTCGTGAAGAGAGGCTAATATTTGCTCACGTTCAGTTGTCCGTAGGTCCTCTTGAGAGCGCTCATCTTGCTGAGCTGGCTGTACAACCGGAGTGGCTTGTCTCTCTATTTCATTGTCAGTCGCCTGTATCACCGTCTCCAAGGCCGCATTAGAAGTTCTTGCATTCGAGGTCTGGTTCACGGCTACACTTGATGACGCAACGGGTTGTCTTCTGCTGTAACCGATTAATCCTAGGGTTGCTCCAGTATCATCCGCTGGAAGGTCGCTTCCGCTAGACTGTTTTTCAGCGGCCATGTTGTAAAGCCCGTACTAAAGTCTATGAGTCAGAGACCTGTGAAGTCGCCATTTGTATTAAGTCAGAGAAGTCAGAGGGTACAGACTCTGCTCTAGAAAATAGTACAGGATGATCTTTACAAAAGGTAATAACTGAATGACTAAATATGGATACTGGGGGACTATTTATATGTATAGTCAACCCTTGAGATAACGACACGTGTTATCCCAAACCAGATCTGGAAATATTCCTTGTTGACTGCCGTACACGTACTCCCCACAGGACGACTGCTAATGTCAGTCCCTGACTTTTCCAGGGGGGCACTGTATTGCTGTCAGTAGCACGTGCCTTCGGCAGTCAGGCTTTTCTGATAGCCGCGGCTTTCATCTGCCGGACGACCCGATATTCCCGCGGAGCTGCAGCTCTTTGCTCCCAGGTTATGATGCCGGAGCCCCTGCTCGCTTACCGGACTTATCTTCCTTAGTCACGCCAAGCGCGCTTGTGATCGCATCGGTGGCTCTTCTTGAGCCATCCGGTTGAGAGGATGGCTGTTTTACCCTTGGTCCGAAAGGGGGCATCTACAAACAGCAGGGTCACCTACCGGACAACACATTCCATGTATTAAACGGTTAGCATCAAGCCATTGGGAGGACCTCTAATGACCACTCCATGACGTTTGCAGGCTGTACTCCAGGCTTGTGTAAACATACATTCGGTACACAACCACATACGCGAGTGCCGCAGTACCTCTACCAAGGCTGTATATAATTCCAGAAACCACAATACTTTTAGATGCTTCACGACTAAACAGAAACATCAGAGACTAAGACGCATAACTTTGCAATCTAACTGTACATTTTCTTATATCAAATTGAGCAGTTGTATTAACACAAAAGAGTAGTTGGAGATTTTCAGTTGGGTTAATGACTTTAGGTTGTACCTAAATCAATTAAGTATTTTTGGTGTGCATGTGTCATTCTTTCTTAAAGAATGTTAGGTTCCATTTAAATGTCTACTTTTTCCAAATATGTATGCAGGTGAAAAATGAAATAAGACTTTGATTAGTTAAAGGAAAACAAACATTCTGCCATCTCTAACCATCTAGGTCAGGTGTTTAATTATGGGATGGGCTTCTCCGCATGCATATACCATTTTTGTTTTACTTTTGAAAATAAAAAGATGTCCAAAAGTGAAATCCATTTAGGTCTTTTAACACTTTTAAACATGGTGTCAATAGAGGAGCCTTTTACTCTTATTTTCTCAGTTAAAAATAAAAAATGATTCAATGATTTTTCTTGTATACCACTGCTCACATCTTAATCATGATTGTATGCCTAACCAAAAACAGTTTTAATAGATTAGCAATTTTTGTTGCAACTATAAAATGATTGAAAATGTTTCTTTGACCAAATGTTTTTATCATCTTCAACTCAAATATATGTGGATGGGAGTCTCCATCCAGGAATTAGTAATATGCATGTGGAGCTATGTCATCTTCTGATTTACTGCGAATAAGTCAGGATAAATAATTTTCAGTAATCCATGTTTCGTACACTTCTTTAAACAATGTTAATTTTTTTTTTTTTTTTGACTCTGCCAGGGTTTGAACCCGGACCTCCCCTGTGGGAGGTCAGTGAGAATCCATCATACTACTTGATGGTTCTCTTAAACAATGTTAATTTGATGTGTTTAGTTAGGTAACCGAAATATGTTTTCTTATACCAACCCTCCAAACCTTACATTAAAAGATAACATTAAAATTTTGCAGATGTTACTGTACTACAGTGATAAAGTTGTTGGGATATCAGTAATCTGAGTTTGAAATTCGTCAATATCAAAAATTTTGCCGATCAAATTTATCCGCTTGAAAAAGCTCAAAGATCTTATGCTAGATTAATCTTTTTTGTTAAAATGAGGAAATTGTAGAATAAACCATTTGACCTTACATTAAGGGGTAAAAAAATAAATAAAATATCATGGGGTAAAATCAAATTTCACCCATTAGTGAATATTCTCACTTGTTGAACATAAAAATCAAGGTAATTGTTATAGGGAGGAACAAAAGTGATTATGGGAGGGAAGAAATGTTGATCCAACGGTTTGGATCTGTCCATACAGAAAATGTTACCTCCCATAATCACTTTTGTTCCTCCCTATAACAAAAGTCAAAATCAAAAGCTCCCTCTTCTTTTTAGTTGAGGTAATTTTCTTACATTACATCATCCCACGTATATTACGTGGTAAGATAAACATAATCTCCACATGGCACCCAAACCTAGAACATCCACTATGTGATGGCACTATTACAGGGTTGACTTTCCATGACTTCAGTTCCATTTCTCTATCAAACCCAAAAACATTTTTGATTTTCACTCTGAAATCTACTTACTTACCTTCAACCACCCAAAGAATTATTAAACAACGAAGAAGAAGAATTCCATTACATCACTTTCAAACTCAAGCAAACCATTCCGCATATTCGTTTTCCTGATTCTTCAAGAGATTTCCAATCAATTGGCTTCTCTGTTGCTCAAGTTTCTTGAGTCAAAGGTTTGATTTTTACATACCCAGAAGCTATTATCTTACAAACCCTTTGTTAGATTTTGTCTGTTTCATTGTCAAGTTTCTTCCTTTTTTGCTGTTTGATCACTCGATACACCTCTGATTTCAGTGATTTTGTCCGTCTCTCTGTGAAATTTGATTGATTGATTGATTGATTGATTGAATACCCTGTGTTGTGTTGTGCTTGAATCATGTTCTAGTTGTTGAATTCAACATGTTTATGTCTACCCCATATCAAAACTGAGGTGTAATTTATCTCAGTTTTGCAGTCTTGCTTTACATCTCAAATGGTCTCCCTTTAAGCAATTGTTAGAGGTGTTTTGCTTTGTTAATGTGTGTTAAAAACTTAAAATGCTCAAACCATAAGTTACAATGTCGATACTTTGCGGCTTGCCGCTACTTGAATGTGTGTACTGCTTGGGTTGTGCACGTTGGGCATGGAAGCGATGTCTGCATAGTGCAGGTGCTGAGAGTCAGAACTGGGGTCTTGCTGTAACAGAAGAGTTTGAGCCTGTTCCTCGGATCTGTCGTCTTGTTTTATCCGTGTATGAAGATGATATACGGAACCCTCTTTGGGAGCCGCCGGGAGGGTATAGGATTAATCCTGATTGGATAATTCTGCGGAAAACGTATGAGAATACTGAAGGGCATGCTCCTCCGTATACGATATACCTTAATCATGACATGAGGGAGATAATTCTAGTCATTAGGGGGTTTAATTTGGCGAAAGAGAGTGATTATACAGTTCTGTTAGATAATAAACTAGGACAAAGGAAATTTGATGGCGGGTATGTTCACAATGGGCTCTTGAAGGCAGCCGAGTGGGTGTTTGACGAAGAGTGTGAAGTTTTGAAGGAATTAGTACAGAAGTATCCGGATTATAAGTTGATGTTTGGAGGTCATTCTCTGGGATCCGGAGTGGCGACACTCTTGACGATGGTGGTGGTACAGAACCGCAACAAATTGGGGAATTTGGATCGGAAGAGGATCAAGTGCTATTCCATTGCGCCTGCTAGATGTGTCTCTCTAAATTTAGCTGTGAGATATGCAGATGTTATCAACTCGGTTGTACTTCAGGCAAGTTCATGCTTAATTTTTTTATTCCGTACTTATATTTTGTTAACTGTGTGGATGTATGCCTGCTTACAAATCTTAATATACTGTACTCAGCTGAATGGAGTATGCCTATATGTCCCATGGGACCTGTTAGTCCATGAAAATGATGCTTATATCTGTTATTAAATTTAGTCCTGATTTAATTTAATGAATCAGGATGATTTTTTACCTCGGACAGCGACTCCCTTGGAAGACATGTTTAAGTCGGTCTTCTGGTAAGTCTAGTTGCCTTTCATCTTCAAGAGTCTGAATTCCGGTCAGGTTTGTAATTGTGTAGGATGTTTAACTTGCAATGGCCCGTAGATTTGGTCTAAACAAGTTTTACGGATCATTTTCTTTATAAGCCAACAGATCAACTCTTATAACTTCTCCGATACACACCGAGAAATTGACTCTCTTGTGGCTTTTTCTATGTTTTAATGAATTTGCATAGTGGACAGGTGAAAATTACCATTCTGTGAACTGATGTGATACAACTTGCAACTTGCATCTCAAATATGAAATATGTTTACGGTTTACCCCTTGGTGATGGTTGTTCTTTTTGTTGAACAGTTTGCCATGCTTGCTTGGCCTAAGGTGCATGATCGATACATGCACACCTGAGTCAACAATGCTCAGAGACCCAAGGAGGTTGTATGCAGCTGGTCGCTTGTACCACATTGTCAACAGAAAACCATTCAGGTATTATGAATTTCAGGGCAAGTTTATGTTATCCTATTTGTAGTCTTCTATTTCGAATTGTTCTACCAACTGAAGGGTACCTGGCCGATGTAAAGGTAGTCTGGTGTTGCAGTTTGAGTTAAAAAAAAAAAAAACCCATAATTTCTATGAAAATTTTACAGCTCATTTGAATACATACTTGTGATGTCTGCAGGTGTAAAAGATATCCCCCAGTTGTCAGAACGGCAGTGCCTGTGGCTGGCAGGTTTGAGCAGATTGTCCTTTCCTGCAATGCAACTGCAGATCATGCCATCATTTGGGTGGAGAGGGAGTCTCAAAGGGCATTGGATGTAAGTATAAGCTTTTCCCCCCCTTCAATGTTTCTTTTTGTATTACTCCTGGAATAGCACCCAAAGCCGATAGAGGTTAGCAAAAGGCTTCGACATTCAACATCTTTTGAACTTGAGAAAATGTGGTTCTTAAATCTTAATCCATATTTCAGATGTGAATTGACAAAACCTTAAAGTCTGAGCGGCTGGGATTCAAGAGGGTTCCGACTTTTTGAATATTAGGGACCTCTAGTAAATACAGGTTAAAAAAATCGAACTCCTTAGGAGCCTTACTGGTCATCGTGGTGTATCACTCTCAACACAATTCTTCTGAAAATGTTTATTGTCTATTTAGAATTGGTAATAATGTGGTTTCATCTGAAATGATACTAAGTTCATCATGCGTAATATCTCCTGCTATATTGATGCGTGTGGAAATCTCTTTTTCACAAGTGCAGTTGATGCTTGAGAAGGACCGGTCAATGGAAATTCCAGGGAGACAGCTGATCACGCGTGAAGAGTCTCTAACTAGAGAACACGAGGAGTACAGGGAAGCTCTAAAACAAGCAGCTCTGTTATCCATTTCTTTCTCACCATCCCATTACGGAACGTTTACTGATCAAGATGATGACGAGTGGGACATCAGAAAACATATCCACCGATCCAGTGGTGGTGATTCTGAAGCCGGGAATTCATCAATGGGCTCATCCAAGAATAGCTGGGACAGATTGAGTGAGATGCTCTTTGTGAAGGATAACAACGATGTCAGTGAATCCGAGTAGAAGATGATACTCCCAGTAAATGTAGTACAAATGCGCAAAGTAAAATGTGGAAACAACCCAGTATAGTATAATTTTTTTTTGTCTCATTTAGACAAGTAAAATGTAATCTTATGTTGTTATGTCCTCATTCAAGTTATATGTTTGGCCATTTCTTTTTTTCCTTGCGCCATTCTGTTATTCCTTCAGCCATAAGGATTACTTACTTTCAGGCCGTAGTCAGTCCTCAGCAGCCAGCTATCTTGGTTCTGGTTATTACATTTATAGAGGGGAAACGAAACAAATCTATGATTATCATCTGAGGAGACTATCTACGAGATGCTTCAAACGATCTTGTTCTCTCAGATCAACTAAAACTCAGTGCTATGTTGTACCAAAGTTTTGTCAACCAGTTTTCTCCTGCTTCATTTCCCACCAGTACTGCAGCTGCAGCTGCAGCAGCAGTACTAGCACTACCCCAAAACATAGACCCATGGTGATGCTCAATTCATGAGTTAGGAATGGGAAGCGAGTATAGTGTTGGATTTTGCACATTGTAACAAGTCTTCATCATCTTACTTGAACAATGATCTGTCGAATTTTGAATAGCCCATGTATGGTTTAATACAGATGGATTACTCACCATTGGAGAAGAATTATAGGCAATGGCCATTGACAAAAATGGGTCAACTGACAATACCCACATTGTTATAAGAATCGAATGTACTTTTGAAGATACTTGATTTTGATTACAAAATCTGCTGTACTTTCTGAAACAAGAAGAGAATATTAGAAATTAAGGAATCAGAGTCAAAGAAGAAGACTCATGAATATGGTTAAGAGTGCCATGATACTCGAAGGCATAGTATGGGCCGAGTAGTAACTACACTGCACAGTATGGGCCGAGTTTTGTCCAGCCCATATTAGTCCAGAACTACCCTATGCAAAACTCAAGGTTCATCAACAACTTTAAGTGTTGGTTCATCTCCTAAACAGGAGGTATTTATGTTGAAAATGAAACTGAAGTAGTTTAAGTCCCAACCTTATTTAGGTGGGTAAGAAATAACTATACAAAGGCTTTGACTCAAGGCTATACAACTTCATAGGCTTTTGAGAAGAAAAACAAAATCCCCCCATAAGCCTTTTCAACCATAATAACTCACAAACATCCTTCACCATTGCTCTGTAGAACAATATTTTGTTTCTTTGATCTCCAAGTCACTAAATTACCACCGACAAAAATAATTACACTCCGAATCAGTGAACCCGAAACACCAAAGTGTCCATTTTTTAGAACATCAAACCTTTACTTGGTGCCGACTGCACCTTAGTATGAGAAAGATAAATCAAGCGACCAACTAACATTTGATATCGTCCTTTGTTTGTTGGTACTTGATCAGAAGACTCTTCGAAATCGTGAATCTTTTCTATAGGGGATACAATTGGCTCACAACCAAGCATACAGTTTCCTTTAATAAATCAATCACGTATTTTCACTGAGGCAGGAAAATTCCCTTATTAGATTTATAACTTCAATCCCCAAGAAATATTTAGGACCACCCAAGGTTTTCCAAGGTTTAGACCACCACTCAATGATCTTGAATCCTACCAACTATAAATTCAATGTCATGTGCAACAAAAATTTAAAAAGTCGCAGATTTTTTTTCCATGATTTTGAAAACCTGGGTAAAAAAATAGGGTTTTTGAAAATGTTTTCGTTTAACTTATTTAAACTTAACTTTGTTAGTTCTTAAAAGACAAAACTTGCCATAAACTTTCTTGGAAACTGATTAAATCTCTTTTCGGCTTTACTATAATCTTTTTTTCATTTTCGAGAGCTTAAATTGTGTTACCTTATTTGATTGGCGTTACTTCATTACAATTCATAATGGTTTCTCCATGTTTTCTATGGAGTTTTACCCTCAACTCTCGTCTTTTGGCCGAACCTTACTTTGAGTGTAGTTTTCTTTAAATAGACCCACACTTAATACCTTGAAATTCATCATCTTGTTTTCAAGATCAGCCAGGGTAAAACTTACTTCCTTGGACTTCTTATGTATTTAACTACCCTTTATTCGTTGCGTGGCTTTTACACTTAAAAGATCAATAGAACTTTCAACTAATAAGTAAGACTATATTGAGTAGTGATATTTATGTTGGATCTTGGTTGCTGCCTCCATAACTTATCATGTTCTGAAAGAGTTACCAGGGGCCTGAAACATGTACAACCTATAAACATACCTAACAGAAAGATAAACAGACCTAACAGAAGAAAAAACCTCGATATAATACCCGTGATGGTGTGAAAACCGAATGCTTCTCATAATATATAAACATATGAAGATTATATTAAAATTATTATTGAAATTGGAACCACACAATCAAATGTTTAACTCATAATTTAAATAAAGGGAAGGACTGTATCCACGATTCTTTAGAGCACGATGGTGGGAAACGATGGTTAGAAGATGGTGGGAAGATCGGTTGTATTGTTGGTTTCAACTACAAAATAAATTAAACTTATTAGAAAAGAAAAGGGATCATTCAACACAATTAAACCTACAGAGGTTACTCATAATAACAGTTAATAAGTAATTATTGTTTTTTCTACTCTGCTTCTTCACTCACCACACTTAGGTCACTGATGAACTCATACAAAGTGACTACTTTGTTAAGTCTTTCAAGAACATAATCAATTTCATGAGCTCTCTAATTAAGGTGAGGTTCCCCCGAGTTACGTGAAGCAACGATTGTAAGAAAATAAAAATAAAAATCTAAACCAAAATTAAAAGAAAAAAAAATCAAATAATACATAACAATCGATTTTCCTCCGATGATATTAATAGATTTTGAATGTTTCTCTTCACCGAATGCCTTTTCAACAATTTTTGCACATACATTAACAATTTGAACTGCCCTAAGAGGAGTGACTCCATCGTTAAGATTGTTTCTCAAATAAGACATGATATCCTCGTTAGTTTGTGGTGAAGCATAACCTCCAAAAATTGGTTCATCTGCTTTGAGTAACAATCCACAACTACTCCTCCATTACTGGTTTGGATAATTACAACTTTGGGAACATTGTCGACGAATCCTAACACTATGAGACGAGAGGTAATTGTTATAGCCTTTTCCACTGATATTTCCTACAATTCCTTCAATTGTTTAGTTGCTAGTTTATTCATTTCATAAACCATCTTGTTGAAAGTCAGACCTGTTAGGGCATTGTCCGGTCAAACCCACTAGCGTTGGTATGTCAAGCTAGTTGTCAGTTTTAGGTGTCAAAACTCAATTCTTGATTTAGCCTACTAGAGTTTAGATTTCGGAATTGGGATATAGACAAAGTAGTAGAGACCTTGAAGACGAAGACTGTGAAGACAAAGAAGACATCAATTATTCTTCATCGATAAAAGGTTAGTAGGAGTTATGACTTTATGGATATTCTTCTATTCTACTTTCTCTATTCTTTCGAAATAGTCGACTACTTTAGTAGTGATAATAACGATTGAGATCGTATTCTTGTGTAACGTGGCCTTGTGTCATGACCAGTATTTGATCCCACAAATTACTGTGAGTACAAGAATGTATGAGACAGATTCGGTGCCATGTGTCCATTACAATGGTTTGCTTGCAAACTGTTAGTTGGATATGGATGAATCTAAAGGAGTACTCTTGAGCAAAGAGTCCATGGATCACAGCTGAGGACGTTCTCACGTCTAAGTTCTGGCTCAGCCCAGTACTTCCAGCGGAATCCAGATTTGACGAAATCTGACAGACGGACGGTTCCCGAACCGGTTCGCAAACCAGAAACTCAGAATTCTTCTGAGTTCGAATGGCTGAACATTTCGCGAACCAGTACGCGAACCTGAATGTCGGTCATTCTGCCTGGTGTCGGATTTGGTGAAGATTCTTTCAGAATTTCATTCTGAGTCAAATTGCAAACTCCTTTATCTCTTAGATGGACTTGGTTATACAGAATATCTTTTGTGTTCCATCTAACGATCCTCAATGAGTCAATAAGATAAGATTATCTCTGGTCTGTTGGATTTCTATCTTGAAGTGTTTTTGAGCTAACAAAACACTTGGCAGATAATTCTAAAAAGAATTCCAATTGAGATTAATCTCTATTACTTGGTTGCCAAGTTTAGGGTTTCCCTAACTTGTGGGACAAGTAATTGATTGCTTTATTCCAAAGCAACCTATCTTATTGAGTGCTATAAATAGAGGTGTCCACGGACAAATACCGCAAGCATCAAGCATACGTGAAGGTCCTTAGGGAAGGTAGCGTAAACTCTTTTCACTTCGGTGAATGCTTGTTGTGGTATAGGCATCCTCTATAGGTTGCAGCTCCTCTGGGAACTCCCTACGACTATAAAGACTTCTCTTGAGAGTTGGGAAGCACAGGTAGATTGATCCGTTTGTGGTTGATCAGATTAACCTGTAACCTCAGTAACCTATCTTAGTTCTTGTCTATTCTAAAGTCCGTCTCTTCTGCTATACGGCTATTCAAGAACTAGTTAAGTTACGTAAAGGTTGGAAAGGTAGCAACGCACGGCTGCACTCGTTGTTGTAAGACCTTGTTAGCTCCAGTTATACAAGTTCCTTAAGTGGTTTTTCGTGTATAACTGAGGTAGATTCAAATTGGGCATTGCTTACTTGGTTTGCGTGTCAGCCCCGATTCAAGAAGTAAATTTCCGTATGACCTGGACTTAACAATCTGAAGGAAGTCATCTTATGTGTGGTAAACTGATAGAGGACAGTTACACCATACGTCAACAGTTTGGTTGAAAAGCCAGTATTGCTGACACAAGCCTTTGACAGCGGTCAAAGCAACTCCTAGGCCTGTAAAGGACGTCAGCTGGGGAAATCAAGTGCGTGACGATCTGTGGGGGATCTAGAGACGTAAGGAAGGCGACAGTAGCCAATTCGCTTGGAGGGATTGAGTTGGTCTCTTCTGCATCCCAGACCGAAGTCTTATAGTAGGCTAGTGTTTGTAGTCAGTTTGTACTGGGCGGTGTTCAAACTGGACGAGGTCCCGAGGTTTTTCTGCAAGGCAGTTTCCTCATTAAAAAAATCTCTGGTGTCATGTGTGCTTTTACTTTCCGCATTATAACTCTGATTTATAATTAAAGCACCAAGTAGTACGTTATTGCATAACTGTCGAGTTGACTCCAAAGTACTCTTTGTCGAGGTCTAACAACTCCAGTTATAAGTTTGGATATTGATTTTTGAGATCGTCCAGACTTAAAACATAAGACTCACGAGCCAAAACGAAAAGTTGGTAGTATTTCGGTACCCCTCCTTTTTCAGTTGGTATCAGAGCGGGTGAACACTTTAACGTAACTGTATGTGTTTATCTAGGCTTGTGAGTTATGGATGTTAGTACTAATACTACACCAAAAGACACCACTCCATTACACTCATATACAACTGGTTAAAATCCAGCTTGTGAAGAACAACCAAATAAGGTTGTCAGTATGAGTGATAATCCTTACCCTTTCAATCTGACAGATGACTCTGACTCAGAAATTGAAAGGGATGCAACTAAGGAAAGTAGTGATCTCATCAAGTTCATGAAATTTCAGTCTTCTGAGATCTCACGACTAAAAGTCAGGGTTAACTCCCTCTTGGATAAAGTCAATGAACAAGAATCCGTGGTTATGTCCTTGACCACTGAGATTGCACTACTAAAAGGGAAAAGTCATGCAGCCGACTCAACCCTGGAAAGTGGTAGTCCCCAAAACCCCACCAGTACAGAATCTGAAAAATCTGAACTTATGATTGCTCGTAAAAAGATTGAAGAGTTAACGGGAGAAATCGATCGGCTCAAATCAATATCTGAAAAACCCGAAAACAGTCAATCTGATACAAGAACTCATCGTGGTAAAACTGTTGGAACGAAGGTGATATCTTCAAGCAATTCCCCTCATCATTCTGATGATAACAGTACCCACAAAAAGAGTTCTACTGAAGGGGAACATGAGAAATCATGTAGTTTCTATAAAAATAAAGGACACCTTCAGTCTGAATGTAATAGCCAAAAGAGGATACAACGAGTTTCTCAACTCCAGCACACTCTAAACCATGTGTTGAAAAGTGTGTCTGAACTCTCAAAATCGTACTCAGGAACAAGGGATGAGATAAAGAGAGGGTCCTCACCTATGAGCGGAAATCATAGTAGAGCTATTCCATACTCTAGAAGAAAATCTCAGAGACCGGAGAACATGACATTTGTTTCTACTGAAAAGCAGACTCCGAAGAGAGGGAACTCAAAGAGCAATCAACCTCGATCCTCCAAAGAGATGATAAGCCTGAAAAATCTGGACAAGATGTTATCAGGATACACTAAGCTCAATGAAGACCTTGAAAAACAGGTTCAGGAAGCTAGGAAATCATCCAGAAGTTTGTCAGATACTGAGCCATATCCTAATGACAATCGCTTCTATGATAACTTTGGAAAATGAAGAAGATCGAGGAGGTCTAGACGAAGGTCCAGACCAGGTGAGTATGACAATACTCACCCCAACACTCAAACCTGAGTGTTGCAAACTATTCCTTGTCTTAGTACTGAGAGATAAGGAAATAAGAAAACAAGGGAGAAGAAACCCTGCCTGATGATCAGTACCACTCAGAATAGGCACCTGAGTGCACAAACACGATTATGTCAAAAACCATGTTGTGTGAAACGTAGGGAGACACCTGTCCAGACTGACGTGTTCAAAAACCTGCTCCACCCGGTTCCCGAACCGTCAGAAGTGTTTTTCCTGCACAAAAACTCATCTACGCAGACATAGTGTTTCTGCAGAAACAGAATCACTCAAATCTCAATTAGATTACTTCATTGTTATCTAAAACACAAACACAAACCCAAGGGACTCTGGGTGTGCAAAATTGTGTGAGATATTTGAGTCAATCCCTTCTTGGTATTTCTGTATAAATACCACAATACTTGAGAGATAATCATTCAAGTATTTTCTCTGCTATTCTACCTCTAACAATGGAGAAGTTTAGCTGTGCTCAAGGCGCTGAAGAGATAGAAAGAGAAGAAGAGATTCTGGAAGAAGAAGAGACCATGGCTTATCATACTCGTCAACTTGGGGTTTATGCCTTTGATGCTTATGAATATGAAAAATTGGATCAGAGGGTTCAGATTTCATCAGCCATCGTCTATCGCTTCTTCATAGATTATGAAACCATGAAAAAGAATACCATGGTTACTGAAAGAAAGAATGCATTGCTTAGATCCCAGTTGGAAGCTGTATAGGATGAGCTTGCTCTCTTGAAAAGACGGATCGAGAAACTTGCTGACAACAAGTATTGTGAAGTCTGTAATGCCAAAAGTGGCTAGTTTTCCAAGTAGCAATCCTAAATAAAGTTGTTAACAACAATTTTTTGTTTAGATTTATTCTTTCTTAATAGATCAGATTATAGCTGGTTCCTTGTGAGAACTTGTTCTTACCCTTGCCTAAGGAATATAAACTAAATTTGTTTATTAGTTTGCCTTTCATGCTTTTTAAAGTTTTTCAAGCATGCACTACTTTATTTCATTAATAAAAGTTCTTTTTAGATGTTATTAATGATGTTTGCAATACTTGATTTGTCTACCTCAATCTTATTGCAAAACATAGCTTTTTCCATTGCTTCGGTAGTGACGTAAAGCTGTGTCTGTTTACAAAAGTTACGCTTTTTCTCTTGATTAAGAAAATTTTGATTATATGGTTTTTAGGGTTTTCTCAAACTCAGAATCATATAACTCTTTTTT
>JAJJMA010148797.1:0-10391 GCA_023529015.1 Papaver nudicaule
TTCCTTATTCGTGATTTAGTGTTTGTGGTGCTAGCGTACGACGTCGGTTGTTCTTCCCTTGTTTGAGGCTCTTCGGACCTTCTTCGGAGGCTCGAATGAAACAGAATCTATTATATTTTGCCCTTATTTCCTGTTTTTATTTACTAATTAATTGTTTTGAGGTGGTTCCTTTAGTTGTGAAAAATTTGGACTCGAGAACGTTCCCTTAAGACTGCTGTATAGGATTTTTACGTTTCTAGATATATACTTATTGAATTTTGGACAACGTGTTGTTCTCGCTTTTTAAGTTCGTACATGATGTCGCTTTTTATGTTTTGACCAAAAATAATTTTCCTGATGACTTTTTCAAAGCAATTTTGAATATCTTAAAGATTCAAAATCCTAAAATAAGTTTGTGTATATTTCCGTGTTTGTTTTCTTATGACTAGCCGCTTGTTGTCAAATAGCATTAAGATTAAAAACTGAATCTTATTTTTGTGCTAATTTTGCCCTGCCAAAAATTAAAAATCCTCGATGAATGACTTTTATCATCTGATGCCGAGTTCAGATCGTCTCCTTCCGTTTGGTTTTTGTAGCTTTGTTTCCAACTTTAGCGTGAAATTTGAAAATTCTATAAAGGATTTCTATATATAATCATGAGTTTTGAAGACCCTAAAATGAATTTTGGTGTATAATCAAGAGTTTTAGAACCCTAAAATGGGCTTTCTGTGTATATCTTGAGTTTTTGAAAATCCTAGAATGGATTTCTGAAATCAACGTAATTTGTTCGTGTTCTATGCTACGAATATTAACTGCCTCTTTCGGATATTAACTTCCTCATACCGAGGTTTTGAGAACTTTATGGATGATTTTATCATCTGATACTATGCTCAAAAAAACTCATAAACATGCCAAATCCTTTTAGGTCTTTTGGATGCTTAGGGTGTAGGAGCTGTTTTTCAGAAAACAAACTTTTGAAAATCTTTTGAGAAGATTAGAAAGAAATACAACAACAAATAAATTTGAAAACCCGAAAAATCACAGGCAAACCCTAAGTTGTTTTAATCAGTCCCTGTTTCGCCAAACTGTACGAGTAGAAAATCTGCATAGGTACTCGAGGTACCACATCCATCAGATCTACTCATACATACAATGTTTAGTTGTGGTTCAGTGGTGCGAAGATCCCAAGAACAGCTCCGAAGGAGCTCGGAACTATGATTAAATACCATATAAACAGTAAAGACAAGATATAAGATAACCCTAATATATTTCAATGCTGAGATTACATGAAGAAAACCCTAAGGAACCAGAGGAGATTACAAACCTAATCTCTCTCTTGTTACTTAGGCTCCACCCAGAGAGAATCCAACCCTTACAAAGTTTTCCAAGCTCGCCTTATATAGGCCGAGCTTGGGTGGTTTACAGCTAATAAAGACAAAAGACTCAATCGTGGTGCTGTCAGTTCCTGTCGAGTAAGGCGGTTTACACTCCGAGGCTGAACCCTGAACTTCGGTCTATTGGCATGGTCCGAATACTTTCCCTCCGAGCCTTGACTTCGCTTGTTGTATCTCTTTCCTCTTTAGGCTGATCCAAGATCCCGCTACTAATCCTTTCGGTGTAGTTCTCTCGGCGTGGTTTTGCTTTCTGGATGTGAGACACGTGAACCGAGGGGTTTTGGCCCCTACACTGTTCATGTAGGCAATTATAGGAATGAAAATAATTTTTCCTGTCTTCGTATCACTTATATGAGAGATTTCGAATTGCTCTTAGAAGGTGGTGCGTGGGTGGTATGCAATGAAATGTTTGTAATGAAGGAAGTACCTGAAAATGATTTCCAACCTTTCAACCAGGCTGATTGGAAAATCACTAGAATATGGATGCATATCAAGAGAGTCCCAGTCAAATATATAACCACTGAAAATCTGAAAAGATTTACACTTCCTGCAGGAATTTATATTACTCATAACAAACCTTATGGAAGAGATATCAATGAAAAAAATGTGGAATGTCTCATAGAAATAAGGACTGACACATACCTTGAGTTTGGTACTTGGGTTTATGTTAATGGAGTAAGAACCACCTGGCTTGAATTTTCCCTCTCAATAACACCTTGCAAAATCTGTCTTGTATGCCGTATCCTGGAACATCCAATTAAACCATGTGTCCCACCTAACACCAACCTTCAAGTCATTATTCCAACACCTGAAAATGAAAACAATACTGAAATAATTTCAATCATTGCAGCTATAAAGGAAAATAATCAAGAAAATGAAAAAAATGAAGGATGTAGAAAGAACAGATGAGAGCTCTGCTTCTTTAGAATTATGTTTAAGTCAACCAACAAGATCTGTCAACAGTGGTACTAGCAACAACAACAACAACAACAAAGCTAAAGGAAAGGGGACATGGGTACCTGTTATTGATCGACAACACCCTTCATTCTATGATAAGAATGCCCCAACTTATGATGTAGGACATCCTATTTGTCTTGCTAAGCAAAGGGGAATCTCCCTTGATGAATTAAAAAAATAAGAAAAGAAAAACAAGGTATCTCCAGCACTTTTGTTAAGAAGGTTGTCAATAAACCTGCTACTGAAAAAATTCAAGTCAAAGATGTTAATAATACCCATAAGACTCACTCTGAAGCTTATAGTATTCTTCAACAACAAGCCATGAATCATGTTTTTCAAATGTACCCTTCTAATTCTCTGGGAAGGCCTTGGATAAGGAGAGAAAGGTTACAACATCTTAATGAAGTAACTCTTACCAACACTTCTCTCAGTGGTAACAAAAGAAACAACAATAATGAAGAAGAGGAAACAACCAGTAAGAAAATAAAAAATCCCAAGGAACATTTCATCAAATACAAAGAAGATGGTGATACTAGTTCTGAGGAATTTATCCCAAAAAGCTACCTTGTTTGGAACATTGATCCTATCACCAACATGGCTATTGATGATCTCCCTTCTCCTACCCCAGCTGCTACCACTGAAATCATTGGTGATTCACCTGTAAACCATGATTCTCCTATCCAAATCTCAGACAACAACTCAGAAAATAATATTATACCAGAAAAAACCATCAAAGAAAAAACCAATGTTAGATACTGGAGGGCCTTGGAAGGGAAGCAAGCAGAGGATGGGGGAAAGATGCACAAGGATGAGGTAAATCTGAATCAAATTTAACAACACTTTTAAAAATAATATTTTTGTCCAAAATTTCAAATATATCTGTGCTCACTACTGGTTTAAAAAAATATTTGTTATATTCAGCTATCCTATCATATCTTACTTCTGGGAGTTTGTTAATGTGTTAGCTTGGAACTGTCAAGGGCTGGGTCAACATGAAACCAAAAAACACCTGAACCAACAACTCAATAAAAACAAACCAGATATCATCTTTCTCTCTGAAACTAAGCAAACTACAGAAAAAATGATCAACTACATGAGAGAATTGAGAATTCCTAATTACTGGATTGTTCCACCTAGAGGCACAGCTGGTGGGCTTGTGTTGGGTTGGAATACTGGCATTAACATCACTATTGAAAGTCACACTAGCAATCAAATCAATGTTATTGTCAAAGATAAAATCACAAATGCTATATGGCTTCTAACTGGTTTCTATGGTAGTCCTTATATTACTGAGGAAAAGCTGGAATCTTGGAATCAGATTATTCATATGGCAAAGAATATGAATATCCCATGGGTTATCTTTGGTGATTTGAATGTCACTCTGCATAAATCTGAAAAGAAAGGGGTTAGGCCCATTGACAACAAAGAAGCTGATATCTTTAAAGATATTATCTCTGAGGCTAAACTTATAGATATGGGGTTTATAGGGTATCCTTATACCTGGAGTAACCACAGAAAAGGAAAATTTCACACAGAAGTAAGATTGGATAGATGAATCTGTAACAATCTTTGGTATAGTTTATACTCTACTTCTATCATTCAACACATTGCAACCTTTGTGGGAGACCATCAAATGATTCTCCTAAACACCTTTACCCCTTGGGATGATGGACCAAAACCCTTCAAACATTTTGGTAATTGGATGTACCACCCAGATTACTCTAACTGTCTAACCAGATCAGAGCTGGGAGGGATATTGATATAGAAAGATCTCCTGCTCTTGGTCTTGTTAAAAGACTAAGACACACTAAATATATCCTAAAAGATTGGAACAAACTTACATTTGATAACATCAAAAACAATATTGAAAAAACCAGAAATAACATTACCAAAACCAAAACTCAGCCAGAAAGCCATCAAAAAAACAGTAAACTTCAAGCCTTATTCCATGAGCTAGAGGACTGGGAGTACATAAATGAGGAATTCTGGAAAATAAAAAGCAGAGACCAACAGATAGAATTAGGTGACAAGAATACTAACTATTTTCATGGTCTAGCTAACACTAGATACAGAAATAGCAGAATTAAATCTCTTAAAAACTCTAATGGAGTTTGGGCTCAAGATAGAAGGAGTGTATCTGATATTCTCACCAATCATTTTAGCAGTGTTGCTACTTCTAGTAATGTCATTATTAACAATTACCATCTTGATATTATTCCTTCTAGTATAACCATGGAAGAAAATATCACTCTATGTGTTATTCCTACCACTGATGAAATCAAGTTTGCCCTGTTTCAAATGCACCCTGATAAATCCCCTGGCCCTGATGGTTTTGGGCCAAACTTCTATCAAAAAAAATGGAACATTGTAGGGGAAAATGTGACAGCCATGATCCAAAACTTCTTCAGAACAGGCCATATGTTAAAAGAAATAAAGTCTACTTTCATTTCCCTAATACCTAAAAAATGAAAATCCTACATCAGCTGTTGAATTTATACCTATAGCTCTTTGTAACACTACCTACAAAATCATATCCAAAGTTATAGCTAATAGAATCAAACCTTTACTTGACAACATTATCTCCCCCTATCAATCTGCTTTTTTCCCTGGAAGGCAAATATCTGACAACATTGCTACTGCTCATGAACTTATCCATTGTATGAGAAACAACAAGAAACAAATGGGTTATATGGGTCTCAAAATTGATATGTCAAAAGCTTTTGACAGAGTGGAATGGGATTTCTTGATGAAAATTCTAGCTAAACTGGGATACAATGATTTTTTTTTTAAAGGTTTTTTATTAATTAAGCAACATGGTGGAAAACCATGAGCAGAAGATTACAGACACACTTAACAGAAAACAAAAGGAACAAAAACAGATTAGGGAACCAACAAACTAGCCCAATAACCCAAGTAGAAAAATCAAAAAAGAAAGCAAAGCAAAATATAACTACTTGAATCTGTAATATGTCTTGTTAGGATCTTCCAAACTTCTCAGAGCAGCAAGACGATTAGTATAAGTGATGGTTTGCCCTTTATCAAGCTTGACACCCTCATTAGCAAAGTGATCAGCAGAGAAATTGATTTCTCTGTATAAATGGCTGAAACATATAGCAGTGAGCTTATGCCTGATTATATTCCACCTAGCTGCAAAGTACCATGGGATTTTCTGATTCATAAAAGCCAAAACAGCAGCTTTTGAATCAGTTTGGAGTATCACTCTTTGTTGATTATTGGTGATGGCCCATTCCAAAGCTCTCACAGCAACAGTGATTTCAGCAACAAAATTAGTAGCATTACCCAGCCCAAAGGATTCAGCCACAATAAATGCACCAGTATGATTTCTAACTATAAAATCAGAACCAGCTAAGCCAGGATTACCTTTTGAAGCTCCATCACAGCAAAGAAGAGGCACACCTTCTTCTGGTAGAGTAAAGTAACAAGCAATAGGGCATACTTCCCTTATTCTTCTGTGAGCAAACTGAAAGGTGTTGAGAATATATTTATCATAGTCAGAGTTCCACATCTTTTTCTTCAGCCTAATTTCACTCTCACATATTCTGTGCATGATTCTGTGTTGAGAATTGGCAGTGACTGGATTAATTCCTTCAAAGAAATTTTTATTCCTGGCATTCCAGATTTCCACCATTGTAGTGAAGGCAGCAATATACTAGATTTCCTTCACTATTGGGCTTTTCCTTCTGCATCTTCTCAATACATCACTAAAGCTTTTAGGAATGTTGAATTGAAAAATTCCTGCAATCCATTTCCATAATCTGTCACTGAAAGAACAATCCCATAGTATATGATCAATATAATCCTGCTAATTGTGACATAAGTAACATCTTGATGCAAAAGCAAAACCCTTTTTTCTCAATGATTCCTCTGTTGCACATATGTTTCTTATCAGTTTCCACACATTTGCATTAGTTGATAGATGGGCACTACTTTTCCACAGTTTCTTATACATATTTTTTTTCAGGGAAGGTTTTTTTTTATAACATTTAATGCAGTTTTAACAGAGAACTCCCCTTGTTGTTGATTTGTCCAGATCATGCAGTCCTTCCCAAACTTTAGTGGAGGCAAATCTTCTAAGCAGAAATACAGTAAAAATCTTTCAGGGATGCACCATTTACCATTTTTAATCAATGAACATACCTTCATCCTCTTATGCTGCTCAATGAAATCATCATCAGGATGTAGACTTGTTATAGACTTATCATGTACCCATTTATCAAACCAGATAGAAATACTTTCACCATCACCCACAACCCATCTTGTATGATCTTTGAACTCTTCAAGAACAGACTCCAGACCTGGCCAAATAGAAGACTGTTTATAATAAGAAATCCATTGCTAGTTTTTGTCTTTAAATTTAGCAAGAAAGAATAAAGCCCACTCATCAGATGTATTATGTATTCTCCAGAGAAGTTTAAGTAATAAAGCTTTATTGATGTCTTCAAATTTCCTGATGCCCAATCCACCTTTATTCATTGGTGTGCAAACTTTATCCCAACCTAGAGTAATCAATTTCATATCTTCAGCATTGTCAGACCAGAGAAAATTTCTAACCACTCTTTCACATGCTTCAATTAATCTGATAGGCCATTTATATATTGCCATATTATAAAGAGGAATGCTACATAGAACTGAGTTGATTAAAGTGATCCTAGCCTGAAAAGATAGAAGTTTACCAACCCACGAGGCTAATTTTTTTTGTAACATCTCAACAAAAGACCATAAGTGAATAGCTTTAATTTTTCTTGGAACAAGCATGATACCAAGGTATTTGTCAGGAAATGAAGCAATCTCCATTTGCATTATCTTAGATATTAAGCTTTTCCTTGCCTCTGAAGTACCATCAACAAAGCATTTACATTTTGCTGTACTCACCACTTGGCCTGAGGCTGATTGATAATCCATGAGTAAGTCTCTTAAATTTATTAAACTTCTTTTACTCCCATTGCAAAATATAAATATATCATCAGCAAAAAAAAGATGGGAAGGATGAATCCCATTTCTGATCACCATTGGTTGGATTTTCCTATCTTGAATCAAATGAGAAATTTCCTACTTAATATATCTTCAGCAATCACAAATAAAATGGGAGATAGAGGATCACTTTGTTTTAAGCCCCTACCAACACCAAAGAAACCAACAGGGCCACCATTGAGCATAATAGAGATTTTAGTAGTACTAAGAAGGATGGAAATCCATTTTCTGAAAATATCTGAAAAACCAAATCTTTTTAGAGCTTCTAATAGGAAATCCCAGCTGAGAGTATCATATGCTTGTGAAATATCAAGTTTTAGTCCCACATTCCCCCCTCTTCTAGTGGTTGCCATCTCATTTACCATTTCTGAAGCCAAAATCACTTGATCATGAATGTATCTTCCTTTAATGAATGCACATTGTTGGGGAGAGACAACTTTATGTATGATGTTACTAATTCTGGAAGTAATGATCTTAGTGATTATCTTAAAACAGAAATTACTTAAACCAATTGTTCTATACTGATTTGCCTTTTTTGCACCTTTAGTTTTAGGAAGTAAAACCAGAAAATTTGAATTTAACCCACTAGGAATGATTTGGTTAATCCAACAATACCTTATAGCAGCAATCAAATCATCTTTAACAACCTCCCATGTAGCTCTGTAAAAACTGCCAGTGAATCCATCTGGGCCTGGTCCACCATCAGGATTAAGAGCAAAAGTAGCTTCTTTTATTTCTTCAGCAGAAGGCACAAGTTCAAGCATTGCATTATCTGCATCATTTATCACCTTGGGAACATCACTAAACAAATCCTCATGGAGAGTAACAGGTTGTGATTCAAATTCAGTTCTAAAATGAGAAATTAGAATATCAGAAATACCTTGATTTGTGGAGATAATAGAACCAGTAGAGTCTTCAAGTTCAGCAATAGTATTCTGAGCTTGTCTTAACTTCATACTAGTGTGAAAAAATTTAGAGCTTGCATCACCATACTGCAACCAATTAATCCTGGCTTTTTGACTGAGAAATGTGTGGTATTGCTAGGCCACAATATCATGCTTTCCATTTGCTGTTACCAAATTATCCAATAATACCATGTTAGCAGGATCAGCATCAGAGAGTGCAGCAGCTTCAAGCACATCCTTTTCTTCTTCTTTCAATTTTACATTTATATCCCCAAAGACCTCCCAATTCCATTTTTTGAGAATTTTCTTCAGTCTTTTAAGTTTATTCATAAGGATATATATAGGATTACCAATTAATTCTTCATTCCAAGAATCAATGACTATCTGTAAGAAACCAGGATGTGATATCCACATTTTTTTAAATCTATAAGGTGTATTAAGAGCTTTGGATATAGTAATGCTAGAACAAAACAGAGGACTATGATCAGAAATCCCCTAGCTCCTACTGAGTAATTCCATCCATTGTAAAGATCAAGCCACTTACTATTGTATAATGCTCTGTCAAGATTACAAAGGATTCTTTTAGACCCACACCTTCCATTAGACCAAGAGAAATTTAGCCTACTTTTAGGAGCCTGTAATAAACCACAATAATCAATACAATCTGTAAAATCTCTCATAGTTGTTGTTAGAGGAGATCTTCCACCCTTCTTCTCCTCAACAGAAACAACACAATTAAAATATCCTAACACAACCCAAGGTAAATTCAATAAACTTATATTACACAATTCCTCCCATAATTCTCTTTTTGGCACTGAGTGAGAATCAACATGAATACCAGTTACCAAAACTCAACCAACCTCAACAGTGATACATTGCTTAGTTGTGAAAATAATTTTTGGAGGAGTAATATTTCTATTCCAGAAAAGCCAAATATTGCCTTTTTGACCATTAGAAGAATTATGAATAATTTGATGATGCATTCTGGTAATCTAATCCCATTTTTATAAACTGAATTAATACTAATTTTAGGTTCAACAATCCAAATAGGATTATGCCTAATAACAAAAGTTCTGAGTTTATTAGAGGCTCTACTTCTTTTTAAGCCCCTGATATTCCAGAATATCATCTTCATTTAGATGGATGTTTTGAAGGAGAATCAGATATCCCCTTCAGATTGTTTCTCAAAAAAGCTCTACTGTGATTCCTAGTAACAGGAGGAGTTTTAGGCTTTAAATTTTTTATGGGTGGCTTTTTCTTCTCCAAAACTTTTTGCATAGGAGGTAAACCATTGTCAATGAGCTTCATAGGGGACTCAATCATAATAGAAACTTCCTGAGGGACTTTAGAAAATTGCAAAAAAAAGATTCAGTGTTTACCTCAGAAGTGTCATTTCCATCAATACTTGCTTCTTCATCAATATCTTGTAGGAATTGAAAAGAGTTATTAGATAACAAACCATCTTCTGCTGAGAATTCTGAGACAGGATTAGTAACAGTTTTACCAGGTAAGGAATAGGAACTGCTAGCTTGGTCAACTGGTGTAAACACAGTCACAATTTTAGAATTGAGAGAAATTTTCATTTCAGAAGAAACATCATTGTTATCAGTAGTCTTTGAGCTTGACCCAATATCATCAACAGGCTGCTTAGGCATATAAAACTCTTTTACTTTTTGCTTTCTGTTTCTGATTCTCTTCTTCACTTGCTGAAAATGTTCATTCAACATATCTTTAGGGTTCAAAGGTTTCTTCAGAGACCAACAATCATCTTCCACATGACTAATAATTTTACAATGCTTACAGAATTTTGGAGCACAGGATATTTCCACTGGTTGAAAGAAACCACCAAGCTTAGACTCAATCCATATTTTGCTAGGAATATCATCAGCAAAATCAACTTCTACCAGAACATTGGCATAATACCCAAGTTTTTTCTTAATAGTATTCTCATCAACCTTAATAGGGCAACCAATAACTTTTCCAAGAGTTAGAATAGTTTCCTCCTTCCAATATTCTAGACTAAGACCTGGAAATTGTACCCAAACAGCAGCAGTAGAGTTTTTTTGAGACTCAGGTCTAAAATTAGAACTCCATTCCCTCAATCTGAGATATTGACCATTAACATACCATGATTTGCCTCTCCAAACATATTGTTTATCTTCTT
>JAJJMA010148805.1:0-14685 GCA_023529015.1 Papaver nudicaule
AGCTTCTCTGGCAGGATTAAAGGGTAATAAATGGTTGGGGTAAATTTCTGAAGAGGCTTTTTTCTGGTTTATGCAATTTAACTGTGGGTGAAGATTTTTTATGACTAGTAAAAAGTAAAGGATACAAACAATGAGCCTTGGTCCGCACCCCAACCCTTGCCTGTAGCTGTAGCCTCTAGCCATGAGCGTGCCATCCGGACCCTGAAAAGACACAGAAAACACAATTAGTTTGTATTGCATGTCACACAATAATGATGTCTTTCCACTTACCTTCTTAATGACAGTAATGAATAGCTTAGAACTAGTGAAGGGATTATACAGGGGGAATGTGGGAATCGAAGCAGTGTGATGATTAAAATTATGGAAAGAAGGGGAGAATTGAATTTTGATGGATGGTTGCGTCTGGAGATGGAAGATTTCTCCAGAATTCGTATGTGATAGGTAACTGCCCCGATTAAATAGCCATTAATAGGCCAATTTTGACAATTATAAAAAGCATTAGAGGGTAACTGCTTGTTGTTATCACCAGAAAAGGAAAAACAAGGTTTTAGAGAACAATTAGGAAAATATGGCAAATACTTCAGGAAGTGCAGCAGCAAATGTGGTCTTAAGAAGTGCAGAGTTTCAAGCATCAAAGGGTTTGGCATTGAGTTTGGGTTCAGAGGAGTTAAGTGTCTTGGTTCAAACTTTGCAGCGTGAACTTGATAACTGTTGTGCCAGAGAAGAACTTGAAGCCAGGAACCGTCGTGCCAGAGAAGAACTTGAAGCCAGGATGAGAAAACATGCTCCAAAGTTTGAAGATTGGAGTCGTCAAAGGCAAGCTTGCATATCCAGAATGAGGGGGAAGAGGCAGGTATCAGATGGAGATGAAGATGATGAAGACTTTGGGGTAGAGGGAAAGTGTAGGGGCAGTGAGACTGAATCTGGAAGCGACATGGAAAGTCAGCAGCAATCTCATCCTGATGCTGAGGAAACTGAGTCAGAGGATGAAGAAAGCCAGCAGCGTAGGCAGCAGAAGCGAAATGAGGCCCTTTTCCACATCTATTGGAGGGAAAAGAAAAACTTTCCAAGGAAGTTCTCTCGCACCATGAAGGAATTGTTGCCAGGTGAGAAGAAATCCAGGAAGGTTGCACATGATTCAGGAGATTCTGACAGGGATTCAGAGGAAGAGGAGGAAGAAGATGAGGAGATGGTTGATTATGGCCCTGCGAGTCCAGATAGTAATGGTGATGATCCTGATGATGATGAGTACTACGATGAGATGGATGAATATGACGAAGAATCCGGTGGGGATGAGGACTAGTGTGTCATCTGGGGTAGTTCTTTAGAGTAAGTAATCCTTATTTTTCATGTTTCTGAAGATTTTCGTGAAGATCCAGATTGCTTTCAACAGCGTTTGCGATATCTATGAAAAACCGTTCCATTTTGGCAGCGAAGATCTCAGCAGAAACCTTAGTAGGAAGAACTCTGAGGGAACCTCTAGCTTTGTTGATATTCTCCTGGATCTTGAAGTGTTTCTTTTTATGCTTGCTTGTAATGATGGTGGTGGTGTTTATGTAATGGTGCTTAGAATCTTTTTGTTTTTTGTTTCTATGATTATGGCACTGGTCGTTTAGATAGTGTAAAGAAGTAGTAGTTTGATTGTACTGACAGTGGTGGATGGCAATGGTGTTATGGGTACTGATATGTAAAACGGACGGCTTTAATGAAGTTTTCTTTTGTATGTAAGTAGTACTATTCTTCCTTTTGTTTGTCTGTAATGATTCTGAGTGATGAAGATTAGTATTCAAAGCGTTTCGCCTGAGATTTTGGTAGCTAGTATTAATATGACTGTGAAGAAAGGTATTGATAGTAGAATTTAGATAAGTTAGATTGAGTTGCAGGTATTGAAGATTGAAGAGGGAGATAATCAAATTCAGAAGATTTTTCAAGAACTTCATGCTGATGTCATGATGACAGACCAGAGCTCGTTTCTTATCATCTAATGATTTCAATTACGTTAACCCAAAAATTAAAAAAATTAGATTTTTGTTAAAGGAATAGCATAAAAATATTTGAGGAGAGCAAAAATCGTGTTTGACTCACTGAATAAGACCTATATATTTTTGATTCAGACTTAACTACCCTTGATAAATACACCCATTAATCGCACCAAAATGACACCCATTTTCCCCTCCACCGTGCACCACCACTATGACCGGACCATCAACACCACCTTCGAACCGATAAAATCATACAGACTTACCCGAGAAACAGAGAAACAACAGTATGTTATATGTAACTATGCAAGACCAGAAATCTAGATCGAGGGTTTTTGATAAAGAAAACATTACTAATTGTAGACAAGAAATCTAGATCGGGGTTACCCGAGACGGTGGGAGTTTATCATTTTTGGGTCTGCAAAATTATTTGAAACTGTAACTGATCTGTTAGGCTTAATGGAGAGAGGGGATTATGGGTCCGCAAATTATTGGCAAGAACTTGTGAGAGTGGTGGTGATGCATCGAAAAGATATGATTGGCTCAGAAAAGCAATTCAAAAGAGCGTGAGTTCATGTTTTAGTATAAGCGTACCAGCCTTGGATGAACCAGAAACAAAAGTTTTAAACTAGTGCAACACCATGAACTGGATTGAACAGTAAGACATCACCATGAGCAACGCTGGGACATTGCCTCGCCAAGGAACTTTGATCAGAAACAAGAACACAAGAAACCATGCATATAACATACATAACACTAGTTCTCACACTTACTTCAAACAGAAACCAATAATAACAAAGAGTACGTAGTTGAGTTAGTACCTGCATCCCTTCTTCCTTAAGTATGTATGTGGTTGCTTGCAGCATCCCTTTGTATTTTGAGGATTCGCAAACCCCCTTCCCAAGCGCAGCCCAGGATGATGTCGGTTCCAGTTGAACCTGTCAACAAACATCCAAAGGCTCAGACTAACATAATCTCAAAATCAATATACATTTTTCCAAAAAATCAAATATGAGAATTAGACTAAAACATTTTGCCTCATAAGTTCTACCATGGATGTACTGGTATTTTCTAAAATGTTAAAATTGGTGTTGAAATCAACAACTCAATTTCCTTTCACTTCTCTATCTTTTGATTCATACTGAATTCGTTACCATTAGATAATATATTTGATTGACATGCTACAAAATTGAAATCGTACCTGAAACCTTATTTTGATAACATCCAAAGGGGATGTTACCGTTCTAGAGATGCCACCCGAGATAGCTCTCTTGAGAGGCTTTGATTGTGAATCTTCCGACCCCGTCCTCGTCTCTTCTGTTGTAGTTCTTGGTATGAGTCTGAGAGAGTGAACAAAGAAAAGAGAAAAAAAGAGAGCTTGAATATTAAGTGAACAAAGCGGTACACAGGAGGTTATATAACGGGAATTGCCTGAGAGAATAGGAAAGAAGCAGAAGTGTAGCCTCCTCCATTACTCAAATCAGGAAGAAAAAACTTTTTTTTTTGTGTTGAAATCGAAGAAGAGAAACTTTTTTTTTTTGTGAAGATAAGAGAAGAAACATACCATTTTTATGTTCGGAATGGTGGTGAGTGTAAATCTAGTATGTATGATTGAGAAAGACTTGCTACGTGTCACGAGATGTGTTTTACTAGCTGTGAGGGGACCTTCTTTACTAATTACCCCAACTGAATTTAGTTTGTTTTTTTTCCTTTTCTTTTTACACGAAAATAAATCTAGTTCAGTACATAAAGTAGGTGGATAGATTAACTTTCTTTGTTCTGTCTTTTTATTTTTTACACCTGATTAAATCTAGTCTAATTTTATTTTATTTTCTACACCTCAATAAATCTAGTCTAATTTTATTTTCTCTAAATAAATCTAGTCTAATAGATAGATAGAGAGAGCAGATGGAATATATTGTTTTTTTAGATAATTTAGTCGTCTTCTTTTCTTACTTTTCAATCTTTTTACACAAAAATATGTCTAACTTGGTAGATAGAGAGTATAAATGGAATAAACTTTTTTTTTTTATTTTCTTTTTGTGGGTGGGTAGATAGAGAGAGTAGATGAGGTGGCTTAAGAAAAATTAATCTAGTTTGGTAGACAGAAAAAGTAAATAAATCTTATTTGGTAGATACACAGAGTAAATCTAAATTTATTTTCATCTTAAATACGGTGGTTTTAGAATTTAGAGGGGCGTCTTTTTAAACTTTTCAAAAATCGAGATTTGAATTAATGACCTACTAGTTAGGTAGATAGAAAGAGTAGATGAGGTGAATTGAGAAAAATCCTTCTGTTTCTCTTAAAATTTCTTCTTTCCCCTTCTTTTTTCTTTTATTTGACTTAAATGTCAAGAAATATAAAATTAATTCACCATACAATACAACGATCATGATGACATGCTAATTTTCTATCGACTTTGGTTGTAAAGGGAGAGCTCCGCATATAGTTTTTTTTTTTTCCTTATTGCATGACTTTCATTTGCTTTCTCCCACTGATGTTCAAACTCCAAGACCTCTCAGGTCACAAGTTTTGTCTATTTAGAACGTAAATAATCATAAAAATGTAATGTAAGAGAGAACACGAATGAGCGAAAATGAAGAAACAAAGGTCATGTACAACGAGAATTGCAAGAGAGATTCGGAAAGCAACAGACCATGTGAGCCTCCATTAAGATGGATAGAAACTAAAAACGGAGAAGGAAACTGATTTTCCTCATGTTTCAAATAAAGAAGAGCACACTATTTAGGTGAAAGTCTAAAATAATTGAAATCTATAAAACAATTTATTCTGAGAGCATCAACCATGCCATGATAGGCATGGTGCTCTATTTTGGCCCCATACTTAGGGTCTCTGGGAAGTCCAATAATCTGCAGCGTAGAGGAAGATACTTTAAAAGCTACGAGAAAGAATTAGTCCATGAGAAAAAAAGAAAATATGTTTCGAGATATACCAGGAACCTCTTCTTAACCACGTCAAGGGGGTGGCGGACACCTTTGGCACATGCACCAGAAGCTAACCCACACACATAGAGCTTGAGCCAAGATTGATTTTCACTGTCAAGATTTAAATCTTGATTGGTCGATCGAAGCCTGTTCAACCTCTAAAAAGAGACAAAAGTATGATAATGTTAGGTACAAAAACAATTAAAAATTGAGTGATTTTTCTACTACATGGTAACTAGTTGCGAGTTGCTAATTTTTCTACTACATGGTAATTTTTCTATCACTTTGCAAACAGAACACATGAAATTAAGTGATGATCAAACAAGATGTATAGATGTTGTCTATTAAAGTTTTAACAATATGGCAAAAAAAAAAAAAAAAAAAAAAAAGATGAACTTACCATTGCAAATTTCTTGAAGTTGTCGTGTGCACCAAACTGAATTCCATCATACGGAATTATTTCAACCAGGGCTGGTGTTAGCCCTGCGTACGGGCCTCGGAAGCCACGATGTTTTACAAGATCAACAAAAGCTGATCTCATGTTTGCATACACCAGGATAAAGTGAGTGGGGAACAACGTAAATTCTTTCAACTCTTTTTTTTTTTTTTTTTACATACACCAGTTATGATTCTTCTTTTATTTACCAAGATAAAGCAATTGCAAAAATACAGATAAGAATGGCTTATTAGCTACGGTCAAAGTGAAAAAGATATGATTGGCTCAAAAATGCAATTCAAAAGAGCGTGAGTTCATGTTTTAGTATGGGCATACCATCCTTGGATGAACCAGAAACAAAAGTTTTAAACTGGTGCAACGCCATGAACTGGATTGAACAGTAAGGCATCACCATGAGCAACGCTGGGACATTGCCTCGCCAGAATCCCTATCATAAGGAACTTTGATCAGAAACAAAAACACAAGAAACCATGCATATAACATACATAGCACTAATTCCCACACTTAATTCAAACAGAAACCAATAATAACAAAGAGTACGTAGTGAGTTAGTACCTGCATCCCTTCTTCCTTAAGAATGTATGTGGTTGCTTGCAGCATGCCTTTTTATTTCGAGGATTCGCAAACCCCCTTCCCAAGGGCAGCCCAGGATGATGTCGGCTCCAGTTGAACCTGTCAACAGACATCCAAAGGCTCAGACTAACATAATCTCAAAATCAATATACATTTTGCCAAAAAATCAAATATGAGAATTAGACTAAAACACTTTGCCTCATAAGTTTTGCCATGGATGTACTGGTATTTTCTAAAATGCTACAATTGGTGTTGAAATCAACAACTCAATTTCCTTTCATTTCTCTATCTTTTGTTTATACGGAATCCGTTACCATTAGATAATATATTTGATTGACATGCTACAGAATTGAAATCGTACCAGAAACCTTATTTTGATAACATCCAAAGGGGATGTTACCGTTCTAGAGATGCCACCCGAGATAGCTCTCTTGAGAGGCTTTGATTTTGATTCTTCCGACCCCGTCCTCATCTCTTCTGTTGTAGTTCTTGGTATGATTCTGAGAGAGTGAATAAAGAAAAGAGAAAAAAAAAAGAGAGATTGAACATTGAGTGAACAAAGCGCTACACAGGAGGTTATATAACGGGAATTGCCTGAGAGAATAGGAAAGAAACAGAAGTGTAGCCTCCTCCATTACTCAAATCAGGAAGAAAAAGCTTTTTTTTTGTGCTGAAATCGAAGAAGATAAACTTTTTATTGTGAAGATAAAAGAAGAAACATACCATTTTTATGTTCGGAATGGTGGTGTGTAAATCTAGTATGTATGATTGAGAAAGACTAGCTATGTGTCACGAGATGTGTTTTACTAGCTGTGAGGGGACCTTCTTTACTAATTACTCCAACTGAATTTAGTTTTTTTTATTTTTTTCCTTTTCTTTTTACACGAAAATAAATCTAGTTCAGTACATAGAGTAGGTGGATAGATTAAATTTCTTTGTTCTGTCTTTTTATTTTTATTTTTTACACCTGATTAAATCTAGTCTAATTTTATTTTATTTTCTACACCTAAATAAATCTAGTCTAATTTTATTTTCTCTAAATAAATCTAGTCTAATAGATAGATGGAGAGAGTGGATGGAATATATTGTTTTTTTAGATAATTTAGTCGTCTTCTTTTCTTACTTTTCAATCTTTTTACACAAAAAAAAAATCTAACTTGGTAGATAGAGAGTATAAATGGAATAAACTTTTTTTTATTTTCTTTTTGTGGGTGGGTAGATAGAGAGAGTAGATTTTTTTTTTGAAAGATAGAACAACATATATTATCTGAGAAGCATTACACAGATTAGTACAACAGTTGGTATGATGTTTCCAAAAACAAAGCTAACAATATCAAAACCAACTAACATATAGCATCGCAAGCTCCTAGTAGTTACACGTGTCAAAGATGAAGTCATGTGATCAAGACTAGAGCGAATCCATGAGGTAGGGAACCAGATGACTAGGAAACCAATCCACTGAGAGGTTGCCAAGCTCACGAAGAAGATGGCAACTGGCCATTTAAAGAAATGACCTGGCAAGACTGAAATACAGACTAAGGAACATCTGTAGGTTCTTTTAAGGCAAAAAAGAATAACCCCGTACTGAGGAAACCAAACTCCATCATCATCTAGTCCGAGCATCATCAGATTGTTATTAGTCGTTGAGTGACTTCGAAAACCCAAGTTATGTAGGACACAGTAACTGCTGCATAGTAAACAAACAAGCCTAAACGTAATACCTATAGTGCAGAGAAAACTAGCCAACCTAAAAGCATGCAGAGTAATCTTACTAATATATATAGTCGCAATCCAAACAGCATGACCAACAACCATCATCTTCAAATCCAGCTGCCAAATAAGAAGATGGTTATGAATAGGATCCAAAGGAATAACCCCAAAATGATAAACCATATCTTGTTCTTCACCCAGCATGAACGTCATAAGATGATTCCACCTAGTCCATAATAGACTTCGAGAAACAGGGAAGTCAGTCTGAAGATGAAACCCATGTTGTTGCTGCGCCATAGCTTGTGAGTGACCTGATCTCACATAGAAAATTAGAATCACGATCCCAGGGCAAAGGACTCTAGATGAGGAAGTTTGAGAATCATCCATCAACTCTGCGAAGGAGCGAATTGTTCCGGTATTAGCAGCAGGTGATTGTATAGCATAGTCCGTTGGTGAAGCAGGAAGCACATCAAAGGGTTGTGATCTTTGTCTGGAGTAAAGCCTGATAAATGTGGCCGTAGAAACTAACATCCCAAGAAACCATCTCATAATAACCCATCCAAAAAAAAGCTCAGGAGCTAATTGTATGACACCCAATAGAATAAAGTTAATGCAGAAATTCTGAGAGTCATTAGGGCAAATCCACCTATTTGTGACGGAAATGATTGGCATAAAGAGCAAGATTATATCCGTCATATGATAATCTCCAAAAAAATCCAGATGGCTGGTGTTCCCTTTAAGATGAGGTCGGAATGTCTTCAATTGTTCATGTGTCTTTTGAAACCAAAAGACAGCAGGAACCAAAATCCAGATGGCTGGTGTTCCCTTTAAGATGAGGTGGCTTAAGAAAAATTAATCTAGTTTGGTAGACAGAAAAAGTAAATAAATCTTATTTGGTAGATACACAGAGTAAATCTAAATTTATTTACATCTTAAATACGGTGGTTTTAGAATTTAGAGGGACATCTTTTTAAACTTTTCAAAAATCAAGATTTGAATTAATGACCTACTAGTTATGTAGATAGAAAGATTAGATGAGGTGGTTTGAGAAAATACTTCTGTTTCTCTTAAAATTTCTTTTTCCCCCTTTTTTTAAATTTGATTTAAATGATTTTTCAAGAAATTTAAAATTTATTCACCATACAGTACAACGATGAAGATGACATGCTAATTTTCTATCGACTTTGGTTGTTAAGGGAGAGCTCCGCATATAGTTTTTTTTTCCCTTATTGCACGACTTTCATTTGCTTTGTCCTACTGATGTTCAAACTCCAAGGCCTCTCAAGTCATAAGTTTTGTCTATTTAGAACGTAAATAATCATAAAAACATAATGTAAGAGAGAATGTGAATGAGCGAAAATGAAGAAATAGAGGTCATGTATAACGAGAATTGCAAAAGAGATTCGGAAAGCAACAGCCCATGTGAGCCTCCATTAAGATGGATAGAAACTAAAAATGGAGAAGGAAACTGCTTTTCCTCATGTTTCAAATAAAGAAGAGCGCACTATTTAGGTGAAAGTCTAACATAATTGAAATCTATAAAACAATCTACTGACTCAGCAATGAGTCAGCTTTCTTTTAATTGAACTTGGTAGATAGAGAGAGTATAGATGAAATAATTTTTTTTTCTTTGGGTAGCTAGAGATAGTGGTGATACACTCACATAATTTAATTGCTCTCTCACATTAAAAATGAGAGGGCTACTTTTTTTACGAGCGTCTAGAGATTCTTCAGGATCTTTGAGATGACTTGGGAAAAATAAATCTTGTTTGGTAGATAAAAAGGTTAAATAAATTAAGTTTCTCTTGCCATATGTCTTTTTTTCCTCCCTCAATTTGGTCATATTGAGTTTTATTTGGTCGCTTGAGCATCCTCCATCCCATTTTAGATATTATAACAGAGTTGAAAGTGTCCAGGTTGGTGAAACCTAGTCCTTCATTTTCTTTAGGTTTACAAATGTCCTCTCAGGCTTTTAAAGTAAGCCCTTTGGGTTGACCTTCATCTTTATCCCAGAAGAAAAGTCTTTGAATTTTATCCATTTCTTTTATTACTTCCTTAGGGATAAGAAAACTGCCAATTTGGTATACTCCTACAGTATAAGTTACAGTTTTGATCATTACTGACCTAGCTGCAGGGTTAAGGGAGTGCCCTTTCCACTGTTTCAGTTTATTTCTCATATTGTCAACTATAGGATGAAAAGCAATGACTTTGTTTTTATTAGTAAATAGGGGAGCTCCTAGATACTTGTTATTCATTGATATGTTATTGATCTGGAGGATGTCAAATATGTTCTCTCTTTGCTCTGGATGGGTGTTATAACTGAAAAAACACCAGACTTTGAAAAGTTTATCATCTGACCAGATTGATTACTCCCAGAACATTTCTTGCCTCTTGATTAGTGGCTCTGCAGAAAACTAGGCAGTCATCTGCAAAAAGCAAATGGCTGACAGAAGAGCTCTATGGTTAACTTTTGTGCCATGGATAAGTCCTTTGGATTCAGCATCCATAAGAGTTCTGGAAAATGCTTCCATGAAAATTATGAAGAGATAGGGACATAGTGGGTCTCCTTGGCGAAGGCCTCTTGTGGGAGCGTAAAATTTGCATGGAGAGCCATTCAGAAAAGTATGGCAAGATTGGTAGTAGAGATACATTGCATGACAAGGTTGCACCAATTTAGGGAGACACCCATCTTCTTCGTTATAGCTATTAAGAAAGGCCATTCGACTCAGTCGAAGGCCTTTGACATATCTATTTTTATCCCCATGATCCCTGAGGCCCATTTTTTTTTTTCTCATCTTGTGTATAGTTTCATGTGCCACTGCTATGTTATTAGATATTTGTCTGCCTGGAATGAAAGTTGACTGATATGGGGAGATGATCTTAGGGAGAAGGTGTTTCATCCTGTTATTTTAGAGATTATCGTGTATGTAGTGTTACATAAAGATATAGGTCTAAAGTCACTAGCTGAAATGGGATGCAAGACCTTTGGTATAAGAGAAACAAAAGTGGAGTTCAGTTCCTTTAAAATAAACCCAGTTCTGAAAAAACTCTGGATCATTTCAATTAGATCATGACCAATGATTTCCCAGTTGTCTTGGAAGAAATTGGGGGATCAATAATACCAGTATCAATCTCAGAGTGAACAGTAGTAGAAACAACAGAGAAATGGTTGGTTAGGCAATTAGAGATGTCATTTCAAGAAGTGAGCTAGATACCATTGTTATTCTGCAAATTTCTACTCTGTTTCTTCTGTACCTCTTTCTAGTTATGCTGTGGAAATAGTGAGTGTTCTTATCCACCAGTTTTATGTATTGATCGCGAAATTTTGTTTTCCAAAAATCCTCTTCAACTTTACTCCACTGTCTTAGATTGGTTTTAAGATTTTCAGTTTTAAATAGGATTTAGTGGGAACAGTTTTTTCCTGATGAATTTTGTTCCTAATGCACTCAATGTTACTTTTAATTTCCCCATAGCTCAGCTTGTTCAATTTCTTAAGACTCTGCTTGACTCTAGCAAGCTTTTTAGTAAAGCTGAAGCTTGGGGATCCTTGGATAGGGTTCACCCAAATGTCAGCAATAAGAGGCTTGCAATCTGGGTGTTATATCCATCTCCCAAAGTATTTAAAGTGGATGGCACCATCCCTCCACCTGGGGTTGGTTTTGAGCAGAATGGGACAATGGTCTGACTTATTTGCTTCAATGTGATGGATACAAGATTCTGGGAATGTGTTGAGCCAGAGTTCATTAGCAGGACCTGTGTCCAACCTTTCCTCAGTGAGATCCATGTTATCTCTCTGATTATACCAAGTGAAGGGATATTCAATGTAACCTAAATCAGATAGGTTACATTCATCAATAATGTCAAGGAATAAATTGGCCTTTTCTTTTCTTTTCTCTATAATGAAGCACTATATTAGATCTCCTATGACAATCCAAGGAAGCAACATGTTACTTCCCAGACACCTTAGCATATTCCAAGAGGCTTCCTTTTGGCCTTTATAGTGAAGCACTACATTAATAAATGGACGTACAATATTGAACAGTCACGTGCCGTTTGCGGCACGAGCAAATTCCTTAGAGGATGCATGAAGATATGAAACATTTTAGAATGTTCATTTTTTAGCGTGCTGTCTACAGAAATGGTAATAGCGTGGGAACCAAAATAACAATACATGTGCATCAAGTAGTTTTTGTGTACTTCAATCTATCATTACATTCCTTCTAATAAGTTTAGCACAATCAAAATCGATCGGGGAATTTTCACTGGAATTTCATAGTAGAAAACCGAGTCAATACAGTGACAATATTCTAACTCACCAAATGTGCTTTTCCAGAACGAGTCTTTTAATATGAGTCTGAGCACAGCTTACACGACAACCGGTTTACATGGCAACGGGTCATCTAAAATTTAGGGTGTTATAAGGCGACATAAGAAGGAGAAAAACATAGATCAAAGAAATAGACGTACAATATTGAACAGTCCCATGCCGTCTGCGGCACGGACAAATCCCTTGTATGTATATATAAAAAAAATATACAATAATCAAAATTCAAAAATATTAAATAATCAAAATTCAAAAATATTCAATAGTAGTGTAATTTAAATGTTTAATATCAAGCTACTAACTATGTGTATACATGTAGTGCTAATGTGGGGCGAAGATGGAAGTTTAAATCCCACAAATTAGAATCCCCCTAGAGGGTAGTGATAGGGTGAGATGGTTAGGTACTAGTAATGGTGTTTTCACTGTCAAAAGTGCTTATAGGAAAATTCTGGATAGCTCAATTGATGTTAACAGTGTTCCCAATAGTGATTTCCCATGGACAACTTTATGGAAGGTAAAACTAGAACCTAAGTTATTATACTTCTTGTGGATATGTATACAAAATTGTTTGTCTGTGAACAAAAAGATAGGCAAGTTTATTGCAAGTGTTGATACAGGTTGCCCTATGTGTAGATGCCATGAGGAAACTCTACAACATCTTCTTATTGATTGTGCACACTCCAAAGCTGTATGGTCTTTGATTGATCCTACATTAGCTATTAGAATTCAGAACATTAATGTTTTTGATTGGTTCAGGGATTGGTTTACCAGTTCACAGGGATTTCCCTTAGTGCAGGATAGTATTATCAGAACTGCAGGGATTACAATGTGGTTCTTATGGAAAGTCAGGTGTACTAAAGCTTGTGAAGGGTTACAACTGACTCCAGCCTCAATTGCAGCACAGATACAGGGTTATATAAATGAATGGGATAAAACTTTCTCATCTTCTAACTCTGCAGGTCTCGCTGTGTTACATAGGGCAAACAGGGATGTTAAATGGCAGCCTCCAGCTGCTAGTATATACAAGATCAATTTTGATGCTAGCTTCCATAAACATTCAACCAAATGTGGGATTGGACTAATTGTGCGTGATCATGCAGGGAATTGCAAAGGGACTGCAGAGATCCAAGGAGTAGTTGCTGATGAGGAACAAGATGAAGCTTTGGGAGCACTAAAAGCTATTGAATGGGCAAAAAGGATGAATCTGGCAAAGCTGCAGCTTGAGGGGGACAACAACAACGTGGTGAATGCGATAAATGGAAACCGTGAGGATGTTAAATGGACTACCAACCCTTTTATTTCTGATTGTATTAGCTTACTTTCTAGTTTCCAATCTCGGAGCTGTAACTATGCTGCAAGAGAGGTGAATAATGTGGCGCATTTACTAGCTAAAGAGGCGTATGATGTGAACCTTAGTGTCTTCAGTATGGGTACTTATCCTGAGTGGATTAAAGCTTCAATAGAAGCAGACCATGTAACTTGATTTCACAATCAATAGAATTATCTATTCTAGTTAAAAAAAAATCGCTACTTAATTTATTAAATTAAATTATTAAACCCTATAATTTCAGAATGTTTTACTTAGCTGAGATTAAAAGTAGGGAGTTTTCTCAATTGTTAGAGTTCCTGGCCCCACCTAAAAAAATTATAACCAATCAGAGAAATATGCAATATTTTCTTCAAACTTACACGTGAGAGAACTTATACAACCCTAAACTAAATTTCCCCTGTTCTTTTTTCTCCGTCTCTCTTCTCTGCCTCTCCATCTCACGGGTTTTTCTCCTCCCTCTTATCCTCTATGTCTCTTTCTTCTCACGATGTTGGTTCCTCACAATCTTACTAATATTAAAAAAATAGGGATTTTCAGGAGGCCTTGCGGATGGACCGTGGCCCCCTTTTTTTACTAAATTGTCCCTCCACTTTTCGTTTTTTCTTCTTTTGTCTTATCAATGTTTTGTCCATTCAAAACCACGGAGGGGTATAAGCGACTATCGAATATAATATTTTAACGCAAAATGACTAAGTAGTCCCTCCGTGTTTTTAATTGCTATGCCTGGGCATTTGTAATAAAGGAAAAGAAACAAGGATACGTTAGTAAAAGGGTAAACTGTGGTGCCACTTTCGGCTCTGTTCATCTCCATTTTATCTTACAGTCTGTCGCCGCCTCCGCCACCACCATCAGCAACATCGACTACAAATCTTTTAAATGCAGATCGAATTCTTTCTAACATACAGAATAAATCTATCAATATCAAATATACGAGGGGATTCGTATTAAGTTTTCCTTTTTTTTTTTTGAGTTTTTGTTTACACAGGGACAAAAATTGAGACCACATTTTTTTTTTTGATACGAAAGTTGAATATTATTATTGGAGAGCAAAGTTAGAATCCTTTGCTAAAGAGTCTGTTACAAAAACTGGAATAGAGTCTTCCATCTCAAGATGGATCTTGCCTTGCCTAACAAACTTAGAAATAACATCTGCGACATTATTGTCGTCTCTACTAACATAAATGAAACTGCGAGAATGAAAACCTCGAGCAATATGATTTATTTCTTTTATGATGTTTTTGTTGTCCCAGTGAGTAGTCGGAGAACCAACATTGAGAGCTTGAATCACCACTTTTGCATCTGCCTCAATCTCTATGTTGTCCAATCCTTTGCTCCTTGCCCATAAAAGAGCTTCCTTGACAGCCAT
>JAJJMA010148812.1:2770-15434 GCA_023529015.1 Papaver nudicaule
GTATTAATTCCTAGCTTCACTCTTTGACCTTGTTTTGTAGTTACATTGAGATGTCAACTGTACAAGAGCAAAATCCTGTGAACAATTTGATGAACGAGGAGGAGGATGATGAAGATATTCAGATATTGGATGCTATGACCGAGGATCCAACTGTTGAGCTGCACCAGGTGGTCTGAATGGTCGGAATGGTAAACGCAAATCTAGTGTGTGGCAGTTTTTTGAACTCGAGATGATTAATGGTGAACAAAAAGCGGTGTGCAAAGATTGTAAACAGCCTTATGCTCATGATAGTAAGAGAAATGGAACCTCAACTATGCAAAGGCATAAGTGTCCTAATCGTGAGGGTCAAGACATAAGGCAGATGATGTTGACTGCAAATGGTGGGCAACTGGCTACACGTGCACGAAAGATAGATCAGATGAAGTATCGGGAGTATCTTTCTATACTAATCATTCGACACAACCTTCCCTTGAGCTTTGTGGAGTATCCAGCATTTCGGAACCTGATAAGTTATTGTAATGAGGATGTTAAACATATAGTAAGAAATACTGAAAAAGCTGATGTTCTAAAAATGCATAACCTACAGAAAGATGTTATTCGTAGGAGATTGAAACTTGCTCCAGGTATGATTCATTTTAACCCCTACTGACCTAAATCATATAGTTCTGTTTATGTATGATAATATATGATATATATGATATTCTGATGTGTATGAATTACTCTTGCAGGTAGGATGTGTTTAACATCAGACATGTGGACCTCTGTTACTACTACGGGATACATAAGCTTGACCGTGCACTTTATCGATCAAAATTGGGAATTACAGAAGCAACTTTTAAATTATTGTCCACTTCCACCACCTCATACAGGTAAAATTACAAAAGTGAGATCTTTTATTTTGTGTACCATTGATGGACTGTTTTAATTAGATTTAGATATAGAACCTTTGTGGTAGATTTTGAACCTCCACCATGTCATGCAGGTGAAGCACTTGCTGCTAAGTTATTTGCTATGATTGAAGATTGGGGAATCCAAAATAAGGTATCCAACATCACCTTGGATAATGCTGCAAATAATGGAGCTTGTGCTAGAATTATGAAGATTACTCTTAAAGCAAAGAATCTTCTCCCCCTGGATGGAAAACATTTTCATATTCGTTGTTGCGCTCATATCTTAGCTCTTGGTGTAAAAGAGGGAATTACAATGATTGATCCAGCTGTAATTAAGATTAGGGAGTCAGTGAAATTTCTTAAAAGTTCCCAAGTTAGAAAGGAAAAGTTCTTGGAAATAGTCAAAACCTTAGGAATGTCTGGAATTAGAAGGGGTATTCGTCAAGATGTTAAAACCAGGTTGGATTTTCATTTATTTTTTTTGTTCCATATCATAGTTATAGTTTTTGATCATTGTTTATGATATAGTAAAATTACTCAATGTTTTTTATATTACAGGTGGAATTCTACTTATCTTATGTTAGACAGTTGTCTTGTCTATAAGAAAGTGTTCACTCATTTGAAGGAGGTGGATGATGACTATAAAGACTCTCCAACTGACTTAGAGTGGTACCAAATTGAAGAGCTCACAAGGTTTCTCAAGACTTTTTATGATCTCACAACTAAATTTTCGGGTAGTAAGTATCCTACTTCCAATCTATATTTTGATGGAGTTTGTCAAATTAAAGTCTTATTAAAGAAAGAGGGCAGAAGTGAAATCGAGTTCATTAGGAACATGGTAAAGAAGATGCTTGATAAATTTAATGCGTATTGGAAGGAACTGAGTCCTATACTTGCTATGGCAGTAATACTAGATCCTAGGTTAAAACTGAATTTTGTAAGATTTACTTATAAAAAGTTGTATGATCCCGATACTGCAAAATTAGAGAGAAAAGTTAATGTTGTGCGTAACAATATGAAAAGCACTTTATGAAGAGTATTACAGCACCATGTCAAGAGCTTCCACCAGTGACATTGGAACTCAGAATTTGAATGGGCATACTGGTGGGGATTCTGCCCATCAAGGAAGTGGAAGTGAGCTTATGCAGGTAACTTATTTTATTATCAAATCAGTATATCATCTATTTTCTGTTTGTTTTTAATGGAAAAAAGGTGTACTGAGAATTACATTACATCTTGCTTGTTTCGTGCAGGAATTTGCAGCACAACTGGAAAGTGTAGGTCATATGCAGTCGGACTTATCAGAGTTGGATCAATACCTTAGTGAGCCGTATAAATGTTCTTTGACTCAATCGTTTGACATCCTGAAGTATTGGAAAGGCCAAGAACAACGTTTTCCAATTCTTTCAAGAATGGCAGGGGATATTTTGGCAATTCCCATTTCTACGGTAGCTTCAGAATCAGCATTTAGCATTGGTGGTAAAGTAATTAATCGATTTCGCAGTTGTTTACTTCCTGAAAATGCTGAGGCTTTGATTGTAACTCGTGATTGGGACCTTAAAGTTGGTAAGTTGTGTAAATTGAAATCAGTATTATTTCATTTCAACTAAAAAGGTCTAATGAGTAAATGTTATACATAATACTGATTCTTTTTTATCTTTTAGGGAAAGAAGATTGGGATGATGGCAATGGGATCATCAATGAAGATGTTTTGGGATTTGAAGTAGATGAACTCCCTGATGAGGCAGCAGCGGCTGATGGGGAAGTAAGTTCTTATCTTATGTGTCTAGCAACTAGTAGTATGCGTACTTCTTCAATATATACAGCGGGTAATTATGCAAATTCTATATTTTGACTTCAATATGTTTTGTTTGATTTGAAATTACAGATTCATATTGGATAATTGGAGCAACTAAAAGATAGACTTGGACATTAGAATATTTTTTTGGACAGTGCACAGAAGATTAACATCAGTGATTCAATGTCTCCTAATTTTTTGGAGTCCGGAGATCTATTATTCTACATTTTTTTGGTTTGGTCTGCTACTGCCGTACCAACTTTAGTTAATAACTTACCACAATATACATTTTGTGTAGGAAGTGGTTTACTGGTTTTTAATATCTTGAATCTTGAAATTGTTTTTGGACTTGGGATGCGACAGTGATACAACTTGAGGTTGAGGATTTTTATTTTTCTTTGTTGAACTTTGAAGATGAATTATAGACTATTATTGCTCTTTTTATTGTTTTTTACAATGCAAGTGGTTTAAGATTAATGTTAATTCACTCAGTTTTAGCTATTTTACAATTTTTTAGCTTTATATTTATGCACAATTGTAACCTGATATAAAGTGAGCGGGTTTACCCGCTAACCCGCGAGTTAGCCCGTCTACGGGTTCGGGTTGGGAAAACAACAACCCGCCATGAAATTCAACCCGCGGTTTTCAACCCGTACAACTCAAAAACCCGTGGGTTTCAGCCCGAAACCGCCCCGACTCGGCCCGTTGCCGGCTACTATTACACACACCTTAATAAGAATCTCTCCTACTTTCTCCTCTCTATTTTCTGTATCTCTCTATTTCACACTAAGGACTACATGGTAGTTTCTAATAAAAAAACACCTTTTTGGACTTTTAGGGAGGGCTTGAGCAGCCAAGCCCGATTCCACCCCTATGGATAGACTTGTTTTGATAGAGAACTAGGACGTCAACTTAAATCGGTGGTCCCATTTCCTCGAAAAAAAAATCTTCACCAAATGTCTCGATCCACACGAAATCTCGTAACCAAAACCCACCGTCGATAAAACACAGTACGTACGGTTACGATCTATCCTCGGAAACTTAAATTCGGAGAAAACCCAAAACTTAGCGCGCTTGATTCCCAATCCGCGTTACACCTTTTAAACAAATTACCACCGTTGATAAAAACCACGATCCATACGAGACTCACACCATTCACAGCCGTTAAGATTCTCGATCCGAGTCAAACATTTCAAAGTAATACCACCCGTCGATAAAATCCCAATAAACGGTCACAATCCATTATCAATCCCGCCTCTGCTCCCTATAAATACCAATCCCAATCAATCGTGATAGGCGCATCGCGCCTTTCACGCCACTTGCTCGCACTCTGAGTTGGTGTGTCGAGCTGTCCTAGTGATATGTTTTAAATTATTCCACGTATGATTTTTTGGAGAGAGAAATAACAGAGAGAAGTGTTCATCCATGTATAGAGAAATAAAGGAAAAAAAAAATCTTCCCTTTACCAAAATCAGTGTTATTCTTCCTATGATTTCCAGATCTATCTTCTTCATGTTATTGTAGCTACAGAAGAACATGAATCTCATGAATCAGAATTTTGGGGGAAAAAAGAATGGTGATGTTAGGGTAGTTCTTGAAATAGTTTTGAGGTGACAAATTAGAGATTGAGAAGTGCTCTCCTGAATTATCATGGCTGCTCTGTGTTTGATATTTTTCCTTTTCTTCTTCTTCTTCTTCATGAGTTATGAATTGAAGATAGGCTATCAAGTAAAACATTAAATAAATTATATCTGTTAATATCTGATTTGAACAGTAATTCTTAGATTTTGTTTTTCTAAGCTGTCTTTTGTGTCTTCTTTCCCTTAACAAAAACCTAATTCCTCTCTCCCACCTAATTCATAATACAATGAGTGCCAGATTAACCTAAATTTGGGTATTCTATTATGAGCAGAGGTAAAGGTAGATGCAGTAATGGAGGCATACATTAAAAATAAAATCCCTAATTTCTAAGGTTTTTGTGATTTAAGTTTTCTATGAAATTTCTGTCTGTATGATTTAGTAATGGATCTTCTTCACCTTCATAAGCTTCCTACCTAAACTTACTTTGAACAACCAAATCAGATAGGTAGATGTGTCCTTGATTAAATCTTCTTCTCTGTAAAAGGGAAAGAGAAAGATGAGAATTTTTTAAGGAAAAATTTAAGGAGATATGCTTCAGTTTGACAATTTGGTTTGAGTACGTGTAAAACAGCTCCGCCACTTAATCGCCACATAACCTTGCCAGCACGGAGTGCGTGGAAGTGGCGAGGAAGTAGCTAGTTTTCTAGCATTTTCGAATCCCAATCTCTTCATTTTCCACTCACAAACAAATCAATTTCTCCATTTCTCTCCCAATTTCTTGAAAAAAACCCTAAAATCAATCAAGTTTCTGCAAATCTTCAATGGCTCGTACCAAGCAAACAGCAAGGAAATCAACAGGAGGAAAAGCCCCAAGGAAGCAACTAGCAACAAAGGCAGCTAGGAAATCAGCACCGGCAACCGGAGGAGTGAAGAAACCTCACAGATTCAGGCCAGGACTCGTTGCTCTTCTTGAGATCAGGAAATACCAGAAGAGCACTGAGCTTTTGATCCGCAAACTCCCATTCCAGCGTCTTGTTCGTGAGATTGCACAGGATTTCAAAACAGATCTGAGGTTCCAGAGTTCAGCAGTAGCAGCGCTTCAAGAGGCGGCTGAGGCTTATCTTGTTGGTTTGTTTGAGGATACTAATTTGTGTGCTATTCATGCTAAGAGGGTTACTATTATGCCTAAGGATATTCAACTTGCTAGGAGAATCAGAGGTGAACGTGCTTAAAATCAGTATTTAGGGTTTTTCTTTACCGGTTTTTATGAATGTAAATGTTGTTCTCTCGTGGCTAAGGAGATGGAATTAAATTAGGGTTTGTTGTTTCAATTTAAGTGTCTTAGTTATTATTATGTTTGCTGTGTAGTTTCAGATCTTATGAAATGAAAAGAAATTTAGTTTATTCCATTTTCCATCTTGAAATTTTCTGTTTTTCTAATTGAATCCCTAGAAATCCTATTGCACTGTCATTTTACATCTCAAGCAACCAATCTTTGATTCATAATCTTTCACAGTGAAATAATTAGGAAGTTTTTGGAACCCTAATTGATTCTCCTTTTGAAAAATTCTTGATTGAATTTGAGGTTTATGAAATGTTTGTATCATTTTCCCTGAACTCTTTGTGTCTAATGGATCTGCTGCTCCTTTTGGTTAGTGGGTTCAAGAGATTGAATTGGAATTGTACTGTTTTCATTCAGAATGAGAGATTGAGACAAACATCATACTGTAAGCAATATGATTGCGAGGCAATATCCTTATGTTCATAGATAGTTCAATATAGTAACAATCTGTAGATGCGGCTTATGTTGTTAGATAAACTATATTTCCTAGCTTGTATTATTGTTGTATTGCTTTCAATCTAGGAATATGAAGTATGACAGCAAGGAGGGTTCCATCAGTCCTGTTTGGAAGTAAGAGAGAGGCTGTGGATTCAGTATAACCTACTTGGGTTCTTCTCTTGGTGAGTAATAGACTCTGAATTACTTTGGTTGGTTAATTTGATTTTGTTAGATAATTTTTGGATATGATTATGCTAAGCTCAAAGAGTTAGAGTTCCCTTGCAAAATTTTATACGTACACGGTAACACGGGTGCATTCTGGTTTGTATCTTTCTTGCTACAGTTTGTTTTCCGGTAGCTCTATCCAAGCATAATCATTGCAAAACTCAGATAAACAGTGTTGCTTAGCATGATGGTATTAGGAAAGTGCACTGTTTCCGTGCTAGAACTGTAAACCTGGAACATGTCCTCTGGCTGTCTGGCGCTGATGTAAACATTTCTAGGCTGACTAATGGAGATTTTGTTTTGCGAGGAATTGAAGCGACTGCAAGATTGATGCAACATTTATCTGAGAACAAGACAGACGAGAAACTGGAGCAAGTTGCGGAGGAACAAGAAAGACCAGGGATGCAACATTGCATATTTGAGAAGGCTACATGCAGGAGGATGGCAGGTAACTTTGATGCAACGATTAAGAGTCCTCAGGCCTTATCTTCTATGACTAACCTAGGATAAGCTTATGCGAAAACTGCTGTGGTTCCTTGGGGAGTAAATTTTCCTTAGTTTGCTTGCTTAATTTTGCTTAGTTTTGATGGTTAGCTCCTAGTCTTGACGTATGATAGTATCCAGCTTGGTGAGGAAAGACAGGGGATTCTTGTCGGTAACTAAAAATTTAAACCTACCTAACTTCGTCTATCATGTAGAGCACTTTAGTTATCACTCTGAGTCATAGAATATTGGGCCACCTATATATGAAATATCAAATATGGCAGTTTGTATTTTCTGGCTTTCATCTGTTTATTTTGGTTTCATTAGCTTAAAGTTGTATCCCAACCTAAGATTGTAGAGCTTATATCCTGTATTTTTTTTAAAAGTTTGTTTGCTGCATAAATCTCAATGAGTATATGATCTGCTTGTCCGCCATAGAGTGCTGTATGAAATATGGCCGTATCTGCATCAAGGTTTTCCCTACTTGGTTAGGTGTTCCATCCTGCTTCCATCTTCATTAAATCCTACTACTGTATGTTGTTAGCAAACAAGCTCATTGAGAATAACGGAATACAAGGTTGTTGTGCAGGCTGAGGTCGATTATTCATGTGATTAATTTTGTCATCCAACTGACATTTGTGTCATTCCTTATAGAACTTATTGATTGAATTTGTGGTGTATGAAATGTTGGTATCATTTCCCCTGAAGTCTGTGTGTCTAATTGACAACCTTTTAAATCTGCTCTTCTATGTTACGAAAATGCGCCCGAGGCGCTCGTTGATGCGCCAAAGGCGCACGAGTCGTCTGGTGAGCGCCTTGACTGTGATGCGCCCAAGGCGCCTAATGCACCTGCCCTCCACCCTTTAATTAAATTTTCCTGATCGCATCAGGCGCCTAATGCACCTGCCCTCTACCCTTTGATTAAAATTTTCTGGTCGCATCAGGCGCCTTAGTCGCGCTGAGGCGTGATGCGATTGGCTTGGCGCCTCACCTCACGCCTCAAACAACATAGCTGCTCTTTGTGTTAGTGGCTTGAAGAGACTGAAATTGAATTTTATTGCTTTCGTTCAGAATGAGATGGAGACAAACATCACAATAGTTGATACTTTATGCAATACAATATGATTTTGACGCATACATTCTTATGTTCATAGATAGTTCAATCTGGAGATGCATCTTATTTTTATTAGATAAACTATATTTCCAGCTTTTATTTTTTGTCGTATGGCAGTCAATCATGTTTGATCGGGTTTAAGAGCAAGGAGGTTCCCATCAGTCCTGTTTGGAAATAAGAGAGAGGCTGTGGATACTGGACTATGAAATTTCTGTGTAAGTGTAACCTCTTGGTTTTTCTTCTTCTCATAGCGTATTTGAGAAAGCTACACACTGGAGGAAGGCAGGCACTACTGATGCAACGCTTACTTAAGAGCACAAAGGATAAATTTAGTCCTCAGGCCTCATCTTCTATGACTGACCCCAGGATAAGCTTATGTGCAAAATGCTGTGGTTCCTCGGGAGGTAATGATTTGTAGATGTTTTCCGTGGTGTTGTTTGTCTTGCCTTGTCGTTTGCTTGCTTAATGTTCTAGGGGTTTTGATAATTGAATGAATTGTATTGCTGCGGCATGGTTAGTTCCTAGTCTTGATGGGATGATAGTAGCCAGTTTGGTGATTAAAGAGGGGATTCTTGTCAGTCACTGAGAATTTAAACCCAGCTACTTCGTCTATTATGTAGAGCACTTTGGTTATATCTCTTTGGGGTGTAAAATATTAGGTCACCTATGTGAAATATCAAATGGCAGTTTGCATTTTCTAGATTGTCTTCTGTTTATTTTGGTTTCATTAGCCAAAGCTGTATCCCAAGATTATGGAGCTTCTCCTGTAAATTTTTATTTAAAGTTTGTTTACTACATAGTTTTCAATGAATATATGATCTGCTTATCTGTCATAAAGTGCTATATGAAATATGGCGGTGTTTGTGTCAAGATTTTCCCTACTTAGAGTTAGTTTGGTGTTCCGTCCTGCTTCCACTTTCATTAAATCTTACTACTGTATGTTGTTAGCAAATATATTGAGAAAACGGAATATAAGGTTGTTGTGCAGGCTGAGGTTGATAATTCATGTGATTAATTTTGTTGTCCATCCGACATTTGTGTCACCCAGTATGCAGTAATTGCAATTTAGAGTGCTCATCATGTTGCTCTTGCATTTGGCCAGGGGGTGAAATCTGAACATGTTTATACAAAAGGAGTTGTTGCTATTCTTGACCTGCTTTTAGGACGGTGTCTAACATGGTATCATCTTTTATATATTGCTGACCTGCATCTTGTCTTGTCTTTAAGTTCCTTGGTTGAATTTGTCTCTTTTGAGTTAAGTCAGAACTGCAGTATCAGATATCTGTAACTGAATGCCATTAGAATGGGAAGAAAGTATACATTTTTTTTTAAATCTGTGTAGCCACTAAGTTTTGCTTCATTATCTATTGCAGACGATAAAACCAATGGGTCAGTTGCTGCATCTCTCGTTGGAGAGCTACAGGAGAATATGGAGAAAGATAAAGAAGATAAACATGAAAAGGTTTCAGTTTGTTCGAGATTCAACTCTCTTACGTTTTGATTTTTTATATTTTTAGTCTTGTAAATTTATTTTTCGAACAGCAACGCCAGACAAAGAAGCAATGGCACTTGGGGAATGATAGTAGAGAAAATAAAGAAAGCCAATTTGTATTACACACGCCTTTTTTGATTTAGATACTCCTACTCTAAATACAAATAAAAAAAAGTTCAAATGCAGGTAGCCAATACACATTCTAAGAAAAGAATTGAATCCCATCATTACATTGAGTCAGAGCATGCAAACTCCAAGTCCCAGAGCTCAAAAGACCCCCTGACGAAATCGTAGTGGCCTCCCTTCAACGTCAATAAATTATCACCGCACGCCTTCTTCACGAATGGGTATGTCAGCAGGTTACCAAGCGACACATTCACCGCCTCCTTCTCGCACATCTCGTGAAGGTCTGTAACCGGTGCATCCCCACCGCCTGTAATGGCCTTAACCTTGGACTTGGCTGGTAAACCGATTTTCACCCAGTCTTCAATGAAATCAGTAGTAGCCGAGGAGCCATCGTCGGAAAGAGACATAAGTCCTTTGATACCACCACAGCAGCTGTGCCCAATCACCACAATATGCTCAACTTTGAGCTGCAAGACGGCATACTCTATGGCAGCTCCAACTCCAGCGTACCTCCTGTTCTGACAGTGGTACGCTGGAACCATGTTCGCAATGTTTCTGACGACGAAAGCTTCTCCTGGCTGGAACCCCAAGATGTGGGAAGGGCACACTCGGGAGTCGGAACACGCAAACACCATGAACTTGGGGGTTTGAGCCTTGGAGAGTTCACCATACAGTTTCGGATCAGTCTGGTATTTTTCCTTCTTGAATTGGATGAATCCAGTTTTCATCCTGTCAATTGGGCAGAAACCGCTTTCATCTTTGCAAATATTAGGAGTCTGTAATTCAGCTGTGATCTGTGCGACCTTAGCAGCGGCAACTGCCTCGAGGCTTGAATCCTCACTAAGAAGCTTCTTGAGTCCAGCAATGGCTTCTTCGCAGCTGTACTTTGACGCCATCTTTTCTGGATCAAGGACTCTCGTGGAAAGTGATACAGATAGAATCCTAATTTGATCGTTTGATTGGCGATCAGCCAACTTAATCCTTTGAATTAACCACCAATTGAAGCAAAAACAGTTTAGAGAGCACAAAAATATTGAATGATTGAATGGATAATCTTAGAGCAAACTGCACAGGTTTATTGAGAACATAAAGAGTCGCAAGCAAATAAGGAAACTAATCCTATAAAACAATATTCCTTAGTTTGACTAGAATCCTGAATGGATTATCCTCCGAAAGTGCGATATTTCAAACTAACACGGGACAGATGGATAAAATTCCGGCAGGTTCGATAAAACACAATTTGCATTAGATTGAGGTCACGCTAGTTGATGGTAATCACCGGGTTGGTAGTTAGGCCCACCAGGCCAGCCGTAAAAAACAACTCGGATAATCTTAGGAGTTGGCCCAATTAATTGTTAAGAGTTGTAGCTAGCCCAATTCGTTGTTACGAATTGGTATTCAAAAGCCAGCTAATTACACCTCCGAAAAGCCTAGCTCGTTGCTGGAAGGGAAACATAGGCGCTTCTTGGACTCTTGGTAATGAACAGAGGGCAAGCTTGGCTTGCTTCTTGCCATCAAAAATTTCGCATCTTTACTTTTAAGAACTTTGCGGCAGCCAAGAAATTTGACTGATGCTCACCTGTGACGGACCCAGGTAGGCTTAAGAGCCACACTAGCTTAAACCAAAAGAAAAACTAAATTGAAAATTTAGGGAGTGGATTAGAGGAATTAACCTGGGCTTAAGCCCAGTTTAGCTCTCCCCTTGGTCCGTCCCACCAAAATACGCAAAACAATCATAAACAGTCTCATCAAATCGAACTGATATATGACAGATTAACAAGTTTTAACAAGTTATGGACATCTCCATTCACCCTCAATGTGATGATAGACTGATCTGGTTACTTGAAAAAAATGGTAAATTTTCTGTAAAATCGGCTTACGGGAAAATGTTTGAAGCTCAACATGCATGGAAGCTACACTATCGAAGAGAGAATGCAGAAGATTTTCAAAGCTATATGGAGATTACCTGTTATACCAAGAGTTCTTCAGTTCCTATGGAAGTGCTTAGTGGGGACTCTGCCCACCAGAGAAAGACTTTCCAGGCATCTTACACATATTCAGGACATTTGCCCAATATGCATAAACAATAATGAGTCAGAATCGCATATTTTGATGCACTGCGACATGATTCAGCAGGTGTGGTTTAGTTTATGGGGATGGCAATCAAATGGTGTGCAAAGCTTGAAGGATTGGATCTGTAGTTGGTTTGACGACATGTTTGAGAAGAGAATCTTAGAGGAAGACATTATAAACTGGGCTATAACTGCATGGTGTTTGTGGAATGAGAGATGCAACAAAGTACACAAGAACTGTCCTATAACCCCTAACAAGCTTATATACCTGTGCAGGAAAGCAGTAGAGGAGCATCATTGTACCTTTACAAACTGAACACAAACTCTTTTAGTATAACCCCTAGACAACTTAGAGTTAACCTCTATTGGATCTCTCCTCCTAGAGGAGTCTTAACCTTGAATTCAGATGGTTCTTATTCTTCCAGTACCAAAACTGGAGGCATCGGTCTAATATTGCGTAATTTTGCAGGTCACCACCAAGGAGCAAAATGCATCCACTTGAACAAGGCTGAGAGTGCTGAGGAGGCAGAGTGCAAGGGTCTGCGGGAAGCGGTGAAATGGGCTATGGAACTGAAGCCGGACAAAGTCAGGTTCGAACTCGACTGCTTGACAGTGGTGGATGCAGTTACTAGAGAATAATACAACACTCCTTGGTGCTTACTCAACCTGGTTAAAGATATCAAAACTATTTTCAAACAATTTCCGTTATGGCAATGCTATTATGTGCCGAAAGAAAGAAATAAAGTGGCAGATATACTGTCAAAAGTAGCTAGAATAGAGAAACTGTCTAGAGTGTGGTCTATCAGTCCTCCAGCAAGTATCACGAGTCAATTGCTGCTGGAAGAAACTCATTGTAACTCTTGAACTCTTATTGATTAATCAAGCTTCTTTTCTGTTTCAAAAAAAAAAAAAAAAAAGGTTTAACATAACAAATCGTAGTGATACAACCTATATTACAAGTAATGTCGGCACTAAAAAACAACAAAACTAAGGAGCTTTAGGAACCTACGGGTCAAGGCATACACTTGATACTCATTATTTGTGCCACCAATTTCATAAACTCATTTCCAACTCTCTCCATAGTAGCTAAATCTCACCAATCT
>JAJJMA010148835.1:0-10722 GCA_023529015.1 Papaver nudicaule
CTGCTATGTATAATAGATACGGAGAGTTAGGAACTGTGGATTACATTTTCACATAGCGGTGGATGGCGTAACAGATACGAAAAGGATATTGTGACTTTTAATCAGTTGCATGTCGCATTCAATCAGATTTGAAAGCCTTGGACTAATCAGCATGCCGTAATTCTGATTCAGACATAGTTGCATGTCACTAATTCAGACACATACATAAATTTGAAATCCCCTGTACATTACACAGGATTCTGCAAATTAACCTCATAGTCTTGCATTTGTTGCCTGCAGTAGTTCACAATGGCGGCGACGCTAGTTTGTGACTGGTTATGGCATTTACCACTCTCGGACTGGAAAATTGTAAAGGAGTTTGGTCTTGAGAAGATAGTTCATTTGGCCAAAATAGAGATTCCAGAATCTATTCCTAATTACCTTGCAGGGTTCTGGAGGAAAGAAATACGGGTGCTCCGAATCAATGATTGTGATTTATGTCCAGTCGTTGAAGAATTTTTGTTCTTCTTTGATCATAAACTGAAGAATAAAATAGTCCTACCGCCTATTGAACCCCTTATAGTTCCCAGAGACTTAGCCAAGTTCCTCTGTATATCTGAAGATGAAGCCATGGATCTGATAAAAGACTCGGAATTAAATGTGCGTTGGATTTGTGAGGACTTGCGTGATCACCCTAATCCCATCGTTAGGGGTAGAGCTTTTGTGTTGGCTTTTACCGGACAATTCCTCTTCAGCAATGGTTGTGGAATGTGTCCATTGGCAGTTGTGCCAATATTGATTCAAGCTCTCAATGGTATGTCCATTGTACCACTTGTTCTAGGACAACTGCTTGTGTCCCTGGATAAATTTCAAAGCAGGGGTTATCTCAGTTGTCCAACGTTATTTGCGGTACGTTTTAGTTTTTTATTACCATCTTTTATTCTCAAATGTTGTCGTATTGTTTCCGCTACAATTTAAATATTTATCGCAGGTATGGGCACTCGAGCACATGAATTTTCTGGAATTCGACGAGCCCATGCAACCTGGTCCTCTTTCAAATTTTTATGAACGTTACATGCATAGCTACGGCGGGGATGTTGTTATATCTGTCAGAGACGTCAGGAGATAGGCAATTGGAAACATTCTGGCTGCCATAAATGTTGGGCATTGGAAGAGCGGATCAGTTCGTGCAAAGTTCATCGTTTGGAGAATTCCGCACTGGAATTTCGAGCCCCTGATCTGGTCTACTAAAGAAGAAACCTCCTATGTTGTGCTTCCATCTCTCAAGAAACTAACTTACTATGTCCCAGCCCTTGTCCTAAGACAATTTGGTTTTCTCCAGACCCGACCCCCAAGAAGAGGGTTAAGGCCAATGTTGCTACGCTTGTCGCAGGAAGCACTGCATAGCGTTAAAGATGGCCTAAGCGCCAAAGGTGGTCGAGTTGCTTTCCCGAGTAACCTAACTCCAATCGGCCCTGCTAAGAATTACGACGGAGAATATAAACTATGGCGGGGCATGGAATTGCCTTATACATCCGACGATGAGTATGATACCGATCTATAGATTTCCCCTTCGTTTTTTTTCTTGGGGTACGCACACACTGTCATCATATGTGGGAAACTTTTTGAGTTTAAACTTTTTGGGTATATATGTATTCGGCGTAAGTGAATGGTGCAAGTATTTTGGGTATACTCTTTTATGGTTTTCAGTCTCTTCTTTTATATATGTAGTCCCTTCTCATTTTGTAAAGAAGAAACTCTAAACTTTAATATACGGAGTATGTAGCTTCAGCAGGATTTAGCCCTGCTATTATATCACTTTGTTAGTATCATTTTAAAATAGTTGAGCTTTAATGCAAATTATCCATTGCTGTTAGGGTTGAATAGAGGGATTGGGATAGTTAAGAATATCATCGAAAAGTCTCCTCGATGGTAAGGATAACCCTGGGCTTAAATCTTGATTTGATTCTTCTGGTCAATGTGTAAGTTAATATGTACATAAGTTATCCAAACTGATTGGCTTAGGAATAAAAAAGTATCGTTAAGCTCAACTGCAAAATACGTTTGAATACTGAACTTATATAGACATCCAATATACACGTCTGTTCAAGACTCCTCATTTTCTACCAAAATGTAACGGAATTTCAAGAGATGCGTTTTTCCATCACAACATAGTTATATAGGGGCACTTAGAATGTCTTGAACTTTATATAGACATTCAATGGACGCAACCAATATACACGTCTGTTAAGTGAAATGCATGTACCCCTTCGGAAAAGAATACAACATTGCAGAAGATGAGAGTTCCATGACAAACGCGCTCATATTGGTCTGATGACTCTGGTTAATGTGTAGGTTAAGCCCAACTGCAAAATACGTCTGTGACAGATCCTAGGCCTGATCAGATTTATCTTGGGCTGTAACCAAAATTAAGCCCATCGTTGCTGTGTAAGTTCTAAACGATCTTATGGACTAGAGGGCTTACCCGGATGCTCGAGCCTGGTTCATGCACCTAAATATTAGCTCGCGGACATGGGCCCCTGACCCGGTTCAGAGGTCCGTCCATTTTGTTTGTCACGTACCCTTAGATAAGATAGATCGCGTGGCAATATAACCATATTTAGGCAGCTCAACTCTTATTGTCCTCGAGTGGCTATAGATGCTGGCTATGGACACCAACAAGTATGTAGAATTGGTGAGTGTCGAACTGAAACCTCCACATTGGACACGCAGAGTAAAAATTGATTTCTTCAAGTGTCTACTAACCCATATTTTGGCACTTTTCATCATTTTTGTCCCGGAGTAGCTACAGATGCCGGCTGTGGACACCCAACAATAATCTCGAATTGGAGAGTGTCAAATGAAAACCGACACGCTGAGCAAACAATTATTTCTTCAAGTGGCAATCTACCCATATTTTGGCACCTTACATCTTATTGTCCTGGTATGGCTATTGAGCTGTCTATGGACACTCAAGGAAATCTCTAGTTGGTAAGTGTCAATTGAAAACTCCCACAGTGGACACGCATATAAATTATCGAACATCTTGACGTTGCTATCTACTGGTAGATCGACACTGACAATGACAAACACAAGCTCAACGTGCCTTTATGATTCCCGAAGGCTACTGAATCAACATCGTAGTTATATCTGAGCAAATGGACACTTGAAGAATTTATGGAATTGCTTTCACGTTGCTATTCAACAGTCATTCGACACTGACTTTGACAAACACATAGGAGAGTGACAATATGGTCAGTAGTTGCGACGGTTGATAGCTCAATCCTTGCCAAGGATCCTGTAAGCAATCAAAACCGTCGTATAAAGGGGGAATACAGACACTACATTCACCCAGACGTGTTTATTGGACGTCATATCGCCACTTGATTCAAAAACCGTCACATGGCTCCATGAAAAAACCGTCTTAAATGCTCATTTGTGTACTAGTGAAACAGGCCGTTGCGGGCAAAATTAAGCAACGGAAAAGAGGTCGTTGCGGGAAAAATCTAGCAACGGCTAAACTCGGCCGTTGCTAGGACCGTTGCTAACCGGGAGACGCAACGGCAACATTACCGTTGCTAAAATTCGTCACACCATGAATAGCAACGGCCAACCCCCGTTTCTAACACTTTTAGCAACAGATGAGCACCGTTGCTACCACCCAAAATTAGTGTAGTGATTCAATTTCCAGTACCTGATAATCGTGGTAACTTTTTCTGCAGTATAAAAGGCATTCAAAGGCTTATGAAATCATTTTCATTTTCTCGCTCCAAAACTTCTTTCTTCTCTAAAATATTTTGCTCATGGGTGATCCGGTTTCGCCTCCACAGGGACGCGACAAAGGTAAAAGTCTCCCTCGAGAGATGTTCGAAGAAGCAGGATCGGCCGGTCGAAGGGGTCCTCCGTCATCACAGTTTGAGGATGAATTCACTGATCTGTTATATAGGACGGAGGAGCACGAGTACTCCGTGATAGACAATGACACTTGGCTCTGTCGGCCAGAGGGTGGTGATCCAGCTGAGCTTCCGTTGGATCAAGTCCCCAGACTGGCTATCGAGCGTGGGGATTACATCGTTTCGCCGATCTATTATCAATCTTTCATAGAGACTGGTACAGAGTGGCCAGATTTGGTCGATTTCATGTTCAATGACCCGGGGTACCTACAGACCATCCGTGATCTGGGTTTGGAACCTTCTCTAATGACTTCTCGTTATATGTGTTCACAAGGTGACTGGCGACCTAAACCAATTAACTCTTCGGTGGATGAGGGTCGTGCACACTTTTCTCTTTGCGTGGGGCGAAGGAGTCCGAATCTTAGCGGACGTTGCGATCTTACTTTCGCTCTCGATTCACAGCTCTCATACCTGGTAGGAGACTCAGGAGTGGAGGGATGATGACAAGGAGTTGTTCAAGCTTTTGAAGGGGATCAAAACTGAAATGGCAAACCGGGTCATCCGAGAAGACGGGGAAGGCTCCGCTCGCAGGACTCGGGAGGTGTCAACTGCTAGTTCTAGCTCAGAAGTCCCCGGTGCGGATACCGCAGACCCTCCGACAACAGCTTCTGCTTCTGCCAAGAAGAATTGTATAAAGTCCACTCTAGTTTGCTGGGCTGAGTATTGGGCGTCGAAGGTCGACCCGCGTCTGTATGGCCGAAAGAAGAAAGAAAAAGGCTTTAACCCAAACCCTCATCTGCCTCCAACTCACGGTAAGTCTCATAGGGCGGAGATGGCCGCTTTCTTGGCATATTTTCTTGCGCATGCTATTTTTGAATGGGTTCCCCGAGATTCCATGAAGGGTGAGATCCTTCGGATGGCCGTCGTAATGTCGAGAAGAGTTACATTCCCACTTGCCCCCATGTTCCTCGGAGGTTTGTACCATCATTTGGACGTACTGGTAGGCGATTTAGAGCGAGTGAGCAGCACCGAGCACACCATCGAGTCCTTGGTCCCTGCTAGCTTTCTGCAGATGTGGATCCAGGAGCATTACCGGGGGTACAAGCAACCCACCAATACGCTGATCAAGATACCGAAAACAGGCAAGCGGTTGCCACAGACTCGCCTAGGTATCCCCGGGTTGCTCCTTACCGAGGCCTTTATCCCAGGCGACCAAAACCGAGCTTTGTTGATCTGATGGATAAGCAACGAAACTTCACTTTCCGCCCTTATCTGAATGATCGCACCGGTCCTCCCCTTCCGACTTTCTCATGCACTGAAGTAGACCGGGTGCTTAGCACCCATGAAGGCGAGGAAGGTTTGACTCTTGAAGAATGGGATTTTGTTGCTTCCGCTAGTAGGGGATATCTCCCGGGATTTTACGGAGGTCGTTTCTATGCTGAGATTTATTGCGTTGATAGAGTAGCTCGTCAGGAGGGCTACAACAAGGCACTTCCCACATGCTTCCACCCATCCCTTGCGGTACTCGTGAAGACTTGATAGAGGACACGTTCAACCGGTTTGTGCTGAAGGATGGGATATACTGCTTCATTCGGGAGTGTCTCTTTGTACTACCCGTGCCCTTCAACCACCGTAGTCCCCAAGTTACACAGAGGTGATACACTCATTGGATCAAGGAGTTGAATAACATGGCAGAGTTCATCTTATCCCCACCGGGTCTCTCGAAAGCTATGGGTCCCGTCGAGCTTCATCGTGGAGGTCGTATTAAGGTATCACAAAAAGCGGCTAAACAGTATGGCCTGCATGCCGGGACTAAAGGCAGGGCCCCAGCGGCGCGTAAGTGTGGTCAAGGGGTCCATGTTCTTATGTCTCTTCTGGATCAAGTAGCTAAGAGAAAAACCAAGTATGAGGTATTTATCTTTTCTTTTCGTCTCCATATCCTTGCTTGTTTCGATCTTTGCCCGCTTTTTCTGATACGGGTCGTTATCTGGGTCAGCGGCCGGTAGGGTATCGGGATCGACCGGTTTTCTTTCCCGAGTACATTGGACTTCCGCTGGAGGAATGACCAAAGAACTATGTAGCCAAAAAGGCTCGTCGGGACTCAGACCGTGCCCCAACTTTGACACTTCCTCGTTCCCCTAACTATGTTCCACAAAAACATGTACAGGCTTATGTGGCGGAGAACCAAGAAGCAGAGAGTGCGCGAAAGAAGATTAGATTATTAGGGTACCGGGCTGGTTCAGACGGAGGACCACAAGCGCCTAACACTTCTTCTGGCGGGGATAATAGCGACTGTGTCAACCTGTCTACTGACGTCATTGGGGCCTCGGTCATTTCTTCTCAAGCTCGTATTTCTAGGGAGTCAGGTATTTATTACTATTGAAACACGTCTAGCATTCACTACGAATTTCGACCTCTATATAAACCCTCATTATTCTTTTCTCGTTGTTCATTCTGCGAAATTTAAATTCATATTTTCTTCTCTTTCCCCTTTTTTGCTCCGCTTCTTCTCAGGCTCTGAGCAAGAAGAAGAATCTCCACATCATCCTATTCCTCCGCTGTCAACTGTGAGTCCCCTGCCTTCACTGACAATTATGACCAAGAGAAGCCACGGTGCTATGGCATGTTCGGGTTCCGGCAAGGATGGTCATCCGGCTTTGTCTTCCAACACTCCACCACTCCTCAACAACAGATGACTGATACTGAGATTGAGGGTGAGCCAATCGGGTATGCCACTATGTTCGAGTTTCCTGAGCCTTTTGTTCTATACGATTACCGCACCGTCTATGTGAAGGTCTATGGTTTTCTGGTCCCTCAGGACCACGCCCTTCACTACAAACGAATCGTGGAAGAGCATGGTCATGTAGCTTCTTTGGAGCTCTTGAAGGAGGCTAACACCCTAATCTCTGCCGTTAACTTGGTCATCTGTGTATCCTAAGAGTTGCAGTCCCTGGGCGAGATCTCCCTTCTAGGGCGCAGATAGTTCAGTGGAGGGAAACTTTGAAATGGCCGGAGATGGCCAAATGCAACAGAGCTTGGTTGTTGTGCGACATAGCAGATCTTGAAGAGAAGTTGGGCAACCGAAAGGCACTTTTCCCCGGTGAAATCGAGTCCTTGGAGGAAGAGGTGGTGTCCTAAGGGTGAAGTGAAGAAGCAGGAGGGCATCCGTGACGAGCATGCCCGGAAGGTATCGGAAGCTGTTTCCCAGATCACAACCGCCTCCAACGTATTGCAGAGAGAGAGGCTACCATCCAAGCCAAGCGCGAGGAGCTAGCCAGCTTGCCTTAGTCCCCTTATCTTTGCTTTGCCTCCTCCCTTTCTTGTTTTAGTTGCGGAGCGCTTCTCCTTTCTTTCCTTTGACATTATTTATTTTGGTCTAATTTTGGATATTTGGTGGTTTTGTTTTTATTATACTTTTATGATTATGACAATTTCTTTGTGGTTAATGGTAGTAGTTGGTGATAATTAATGCTTGTTTTACTATATAAGTGCTGTCATTTTTATTTCCTTTGTGGAATTTCCTTCCGCAAATGCGTCGTGGTTTTTTTGATTCAGCTGATCTTCCGCCTGAAGCTGACTTCAGCGGCTTTAGGGGTCGTTAGACTCCACTTGGAGTCCATGGCGGATGACTCCTTCGTCTGGTTTGCTGATTTGAGTTAAGAGTTAACGCGACTTCGCCATTCGGGATTAAAGATTCCTCCGACGCTACTTTCTTCCTTGGAATTTCACAGGGTTCGTCGGGTTCATGCCGCTTTGGACGAACGTGAGCTGCGCCGATATTTGGGCGTGGTGGATGCCTCTCTAAGCGTGTTGGACTCTTTGCTTTCTTAGAGCCTGTTCTTTCTTATTTAGTTGTACTACGTGCGGGTGTATATATTTATATATGCGTTTTTTTTTCTTTTTTTGCATGTCGTACACTTGTCGCACGGTTAATTTTACCGTTTCATTGTTTATTGTGTCCATTTAATGTTCATTCTATATATATATATATAAGTGGTGGTGGTGATGTTTTTCATTAATCACTTTCGTTTTTCTTTTCTTGTTGTGATATGTTTCTTTGAACGACCCTTGTCATGGCTTTTAGACTACGTGGGTACTTCATTACCTTGAGTGGTTCGCCAAGCCTTTCTACTCCAAAGGAGTTAACTTGCGAGATCGAACGACTCGAGTCTGTCCGGGCATATGCTTTGTTGATTGTCAGGCATAGGCGTGCCCGGCGGGAGCAATTGCAACAAGAATGGGTCGAGCACCATGCTGCTTGGGAAGAGGCTTGCCAGAAGGAAGCTGCTCCCGGTGCTCAATTTGGGGCCTTTTATGTTAATGAACTAAGGGAGCTGATGGATGAGGTCCATGCTCACAATACTGCAGCTCTGAGTGACCTTCTGGAGGCGGAGCGTATGGTCGAGGACATCGACTCGGAGATAGCGCGGTGTCAACAGGCTCATGCTCTCGAGGTTGTGATGCCTCTTGTTTAGTATACTCTTTTCATTCTCGTTTGTAAGTGCCTGTCTGGCCGTTTGCTGTAGATGTCGTATGACCTTTATTTATTGAAAATCATTTTTTGGTTTGTCCCCGACTATCTGTATCTGGAGTCTCCGATACCTGTTCCGGAGTACGCATTATTGACAGGATGAGGATTGTTTGGATCCTCCGATTCGGGGAGGGGCAAGAGGGGTTACCTGTCCCCTTGCTTCTTAAGTTTTGGTTTCGTGGATTGTGGGAGAATCGTTTCACCCCCTCTTTTTTTTATTTGGGTTCTCCGATTTTGGGACCCCCTTTCTTTTTGTTTGGGTTCTCCGACTTTGGGAGTTATGGGAAAATTGTTCGCCCCCCCTTTTTTGTTCTGATCCTCCGGTTCTGGGAGGGATAAAAAGGCTTACTCGTCCCTCTGTTGTGTGGGCTTTTGGTTTCGAGGGTCGTTGGAGAATTGTTCTCCGCCCTGTTTTTTATTTGGGTTCTCCGACTTTTGTTTGGATCCTCCGATTCTGGGAGGGGTAGGGGGTTACTTGTCCCCTCTTTTGTTTCTAGTCCTCTTATCATTGCAAGTAAAGATACCGCTGGTGGCTTGTTTTTGCCTTTTTCGGTTATGGCTTCCGTTTTCGGAGTATGACTTTCCAAGTCCCCTCCATCGGCAAGGACTCTTGGGCCGCGCACTCTCGTGTGCTAGTTTCTCTTTTCTTTCCCTTCTATTGTGGGTAAAACGAACCTCCTATTTCTGGAGGATTAGTTGCCCGAGTCCCCTTTCATCAGTAAGGACTCTCTGGCTGCTCCTGACCCCTTATTTTGGGAGGAGCGGTTGCAGGGCTATTTTGTAGTTACCCGTTATTTGAACATAGTTATTTTGCGTGTTCAATAAAGCGATTGTTTATTACTAACTTTTAGTTACATGTAGTAGGCCTTTAACCATATGCCATTTACCCTGTCATTATTCTTGTCTGGGATGGGTGTTCCGTCTAGCTGTTCTATTTTGTAGAAGCCGTAGTCTGAAACTTCTGTTATCCGGAATGGGCCTTCCCAATTTGGGGCAAATTTTCCTGCACTAGCATTTCTTTGCACATGTTGAGTTATCGCCAGCACCAAGTCTCCTTTCGAGAATGATCTTGGTTTTACTTTCTGGCTGTACACTCTTGCTAGGCGGTCTTTATATTTGGTTGCATGAGCTTCGGCCGCGTTTATTTTTTCGTCTAATCCGTCGAGTGTCAGGTATCGTCTATCATCCGGGGCATTTAGTCCAGAGACGGCTAACACTCTAGCAGATCCAATGACTACTTCGGCCGGTAGTATTGTCTCTTCTTCGTATACCAGGTTGTACGGTGAAGCACCTGTGGACGTTCGCTTGGCTATTCTATATGCCCATAAGGCCATTGGTAGCTCCTCGTGCCATTTTCTTTTATTTTCATACAAGTTTCTGCTTAAAATCTGCATCAAGGTTTTGTTCGTGGCTTCCGCCTGTCCGTTACCCTGGGGGTGATGAAGCTAGCAGCGCTTTGACGTCGCCGTTCACAAATGGTGTGCCATTATATGAGATGATACACATGGGTATGCCGAATCTGGTGATGATGTGCTCTTCTATGAAGGCAGCGATAATCTTCCCTTTGGTTTCTTTGAGAGGTATGGCATGTTAGGTGCTCAAATCACCTATTCAAGAGTAACTTATTCATACACTTATGTCTAGCTTACGCCTCATAAATTGGTTATATAACGTTGTTTTCTCTTTTGCAGGTACTTTGTAGTCATTTGAAACATAATGAAGCAATTAAGAGCCAAAATCATTGCTTAGAAACATTGAGAATTGATGAACAAGAGGCTAGAGAGTTTTGAAAGAGCTTGAAGATGAATTACTGGAGGCAGCCACACTTGGCAACCATTTGATTCTGTCTTATTCAGAAATTACTAGAGCATACATGATTATTTACTCAGGGCAGCCAATAGACTTGAATTAAACTTTACTGAAGACAGACGCATGGGAGATCTGGGCCACCACCTAATCCCATTTAGCCAGAATCAGGTCGCTGAACACCACAATTCAGTTCATTCAGCTCCAGTTCCAGACCAGTCTCCAGCCAAGTCGTTGCTGCTAGTAGCCATGATTTCGTTCAGTGGGTTTAACATGGTTCGGGTGAATTGTTAGCCAAGGGTTTAGGCTCATCTGCGAGAGAAACAGAAGTTTGTTTGGGTTCAGTTTATCTGCAGACTTGCAGGGAAAGAAGAAAGAAGGGAAACAGGAAGAATGGGTACCAAATGGGCAGTGAATTTGGCCAGAAATCAGGCAAGTTTGAAACCAAGTTGGGTAGGAATTAACAACGGAAGTTTGGTTTCAGTTCAAGTCAGAAAACAGGGAAAGAAGACA
>JAJJMA010148837.1:0-10084 GCA_023529015.1 Papaver nudicaule
TGCATGTGTTAGCTCACCCTGTTGAAATAAACGTCAATCAAATAATTACTTTTCAAACCAAACAAAAGAATATCAAAAACATCCCAGAACTTGCACTTTGTTCCAAAAGTATTGCGTGAAAACTCTTCAGTCTCATAGCTTCTGATTTGATAGTCACCCAAGTCCTTAAAACCCTGAACACAGTAGACGCGGCACTCTCTGGCACAGGATCCGTCGGAGAAAGCAATTCACCAACTTGATTACCATAATCAGATGTAGATGGAGATGAAACTTGGGGATTATATTGCAATGCTTGTTGATAGAAATTGAAACAAAACGTTTTTAATGTCGCTCAAATCTAAGGAACTTGACATGATATAATCCGGTGAAATAGGAACTTCAACAGTTATACAGCGGGTGAACGACAATTTCCCTACAAAAACTAAGTACCTTGTTCATTCTCAGAATCCAAAATCACCATTACATCAGTTGTTTCTCCTGTTTGTCCAGCAGTAGCAACCAAAGACTTGTTTCCACGTACAGCCTTAATCTTCCCTGCAAACAATTGCCAAAACAGAACAACTTTAACAGCTTTAACAACTACCTACAGAAAGTGTAAACTCTGTACCTTGATCACCATTAGAACCCAAAACAGCTCTCGTATCAGGCACATACATTGTCTTTCGAGATGAGAATGTTCTGTTTCTCTGATCGAAATTGTAGCCACGACTTTGATTGTCTTTCGAGATGAGAATTTTCTGTTTCTCTGATCCAAATTGTAGCCGCGACTTTGATTGTCTTTCGAGATGAGAATTTTCTGTTTCTCTGATCCAAATTGTAACCGCAATTGAATCAGATATTGTTAGATAGAGGAATTGGCAGAATAACAGAAAACAAAGAATTATCCATTTATTATACCACAAACGACAATTAATAAAGCATTTGAAAATGATATTTGGCACATGGACAACTAAGATTCCAGCATCCCCAAAGTCTTTCTCTGATTATGTTAGATGCAAATGGTTTCCCAGCATAAAACCAAACCGAATCTAGTTGGACAGTAATCAGCAAGAGATAAAAATACAAATAAACCCTTTTACCAACTTTACTACAGCGCATCTGTTCTCATAAGGTCCATGTTGGTGTGAGATTTGCAAGACTGCTACTCCAAAATATAATCTTAATGCCTGATCTCCACCAATACAAAATGCTTAGGTGCCCTACATAACAGACCCAAAATATAATGAAACTGAAAAGTACTGACAAAAATATTAGATGAAAAGGAAAGGAAAAGCATATCTACCTCCTGTTTCTCATGTGAATCCATATATAAACTCACGTTACTCACCATCAACCTTTCTTTGTGGTATCTACAAAACTGACCTATAAATGACATCTGGGTATCTTATAAATATCATGCAATAGAGTAATGACTACAACACATCATTACAACAACCATAATCAAGCACACGACAAAAGAACACATTCTCTCTTCAACAATCCATAACCCACAACAATTCAATAAGACTCATACCAGGATAACAAAATCAATCTAAATAACCATTCAACATAACAACAAAAAACATCCTCTAATGTGTTAATCAGATTTCCATTTCACTTCCTTACTTGTTGAGCATCCCACTACAAAACATACCCAAACAAAACCTAATAAAATTTCCTAATTTCTAATAAATCACAAACATCAAAATTACCTAAAAGATGTTACTAATAGGACGACTGCATACCTGAGTTTGTCTCCGTCTCTCCTCTATTACGCTTCGTCTATATTCCATGTCATCCAACAGAATGCCATTGCCCTGCGTGTTATCCTGACGCTCCAAGAGTATCTCTACATGCTCACTGTCTGGTTGTTCTGCTGCTTGAGTTGTCCCTTCGCCACGAAGAATCAAGAGCTCTCTACGTTCTCGTTCACGCTCCTCCGCATTCTCCCTCAAACGTCGCCTAGCCTGGCTTGCCACCCTCCGAACCTTACAAAAACCACCAATATCTTTTTATTAATTCCTACGTGTTGTTAAATTCATGGAAGCCAAATATAAAAAGAAGGGAAAAAAAAAGGAGACATACACTCATTGAACACACGATAAATAATGTAAATCCTCACCTTTATCCTCTCTATTATAAACTGGTTTTCAGCTCGTGCATTGAACTGTAGAAACAGTACCGGCAGACGTATGAAAACAAACATATGATTTAATATCAAAAGAATCCTGCACAAATAGTAAACTTTCGGTTCACCTGCTCCCGTGCCATTCGCTCTTTTACAACGCGCTCATTATGCTCCCGTCATAACCTAGACCTTTGTTCTGCTTCCTGACGTTCTCTTTCCTTTCTCGTATCTTCCTCAATTCTAGCCTGCAATGGAAGACCCGCGCGAATTATGGGATCTCACGATTAATAATGCGCTGAATCCTAAAATTAAAAAAACTTGAAACACTACACCAAGTGTTCCATGTAACATCCCAGAAAAAAACCCGACTTGCTAGTCTCAAATATTACCTGCTGGTTTAGTCTCAAGAGGCGTTCAGCCTCCAGAAATGATACTCGATTCAAATAATCCCGCCGTTCTCTTTCACGCCGTTCCACCTCTATGCGTTCTTCCTCATCTCTCTTCCTCTTCTCTGCCCACCTCTTTACTTGACCCGCAGATCTTCCCTGAGGTAAGATTATCTCGTGAGTTCAATGTACAGATGGAATGAAATTTATTAACACATGAGTTACTGGAAACCAAATGTTTGAATCCAGTAAAAGTCCCAAGGGAAAGACATACAATTAAAGGCTTTTGTTCGAGTATAGGTACATACTGCAAACCTCCAGCTCCAACGATGGTCTTTGCCTATAGAATTATCAACACGTTAGTTTCAGATCCGGGTTGTCTTAGTGCAAACATTAACCATTCTAAACCTACCGCCATGGTTGGTTGTAACGGTACAGATACAGACTGCATTCCTCCTGCATCACCGATGGACCTTACCTGCAATACATAAACCAAGTGAGCAACAGGTTACAATTGTTTGAATGGCATAACTCAGATATTCGTTGTTGAATATATACACTGATAGTTGGTTGTCCGGATACAGAAAAAGTCCGCAATCCTACCGTGCCAGCTATAGATCTAGCCTGCAGTGCCTGTAGTGTGATTACCACGTGAGTTTCATATACATCTATTATCTGAACTCTGAAACCACAAATTAACTACCGTAAACCTACATACATAGCTGGTTGCCCTGGTACAGGCAAATACTGCAACCCCCTCGTGTTAGCTATGGCTCCAGTCTGCAATGTTGAGAGCATGAATAATACATAAGTTACAGAACAATCAACGTATCTGCATTAGCCATCAAAACTTAAAACTCACGTTCAAAATAGGTTGTATAGGAAAACTAAAAGCCTGAACCGCAGCCACGCCATCCTTCACCCTTATCTGGGGCCTTATCTGTTCTCCTCGCAACAACGTTCCCTCTAATCTATTTGTTGCAGCCACGGAACTTGCCTGCAGCATGATCAAGATGTCAACGGAATAAATACATCGTTTGAAATTACAATGCTCAGAACAATCACAAACCCAAAACATACATTGACAACAGGTGTGCGCTGTAATCCTTCCCCTCCACATGTTGATGCACATTTCTTTTGCTTCCTTGGAGTACTGGTAAACAATTTTTGTGATTAATCTCCACCGCAAAATTTAATTAATAAACATGCTGGAAATGTGACTATTGTATCCTTAATTCTTACAGCAAAGAAAGACTAACCTCATGATGTCGAAGAACGTCCAAAATTATAATCAATATATGTAGTTCAGACACACTTATATGCCACATATATATATAATCAACCCTAGGAAGCAAATGCTCTAATTAGAGCTCAATGTTGCAAGTCTCAAACTCAATCGCCATTACATCAGTCATTAAATCTCACTAATCGAAACGTAGAAAAAGAAATACACCAATGATTTGTGCATTCACAGTAAGAAAAAGATAAAGCAGTTACCTCTGCTGCCGGTATTGCTTCACGGCTATTAAGTTTTGACCCGAATGGTTAATGCCTATGAATAATCAAACCACAAAATCAGTCCCAAAATTCAAAATCAGGTAAATTAAAATACAATAAAAATCAGTACTTCTGCATTGGTTGAGAATGGATTTGGTTGTTTAAATACATCTTCTTCTCCACCAACACAGAATCTCTTAAATTAGGTTTACCAGAATAAAATCAGGGAATAAAATTAGGTTTTAGAAAAAGAAACTTACCCTAAGAAGGAAGACCCGTGAAATCATCAGGAATTTCTTCATAGTTCGCTTCAGTTGCGTGATGATAATAGTTAGATGCTGATGAAAACAAAAATTAGGCTTTTCATTCAATTCTTCATAACCAAACTGCTAAACCAAAATTAGGGTTTCCATTCAATTTATAATTAAACTGCTAAATAGAAAAAACCCAAAAGAACAAATTAAACAACCATTCGTTTTCGTTATCTCCGTTTCAATCACCCTAGAATAGGTTCAATGCAATTCCACAGACCGTTGGCTCTGGAATTCGACGAAAGAATGAGAAGAGGGGTAAACTTGAATCAAACAATTAAAAGCAATGAAGACAAAAGAGAGAAGAATCGTAAGAAAAAATCCATAGGATTTAATCATCACGATTTAGAAGGCAGAAAAGAGAAGAAGATGTAGCAGAGAAAAGAGAGAACGAAAAGAAAAGAGAGAGGAAGATGCAGCGGAAAAGATTATACCCCAATTTTGGGTGAGGGTGACCCATACCTTGAAAAACGAAAGTAGGTAACAATACCGAAGCTTCTGATTGGCTGAGAAATCCGTGGTGGGGCCTCGAGCTCTAATATTCGAGCTTTGTACAGCTTTCGCTGTGAGGCCGGGAAAAAGTATTGCTATTATTGTATTAATTAATTAATAATTTGTGACACTGAACCTTATTTTATAAAATTTGCCCTTTACCGTCAAAAAATAAATAAAATCTATTGGTACCGTGAATAGATTTAGCACTTTATCCTGTGCTAGATCGAACGATGGGGCTCTTTTTTAACTTTACATCACATCAATCTCGATGCTAAGCTCACATTGTACGAGTAGAAAATCTGCATAGGTACTCAAGGTACCACATCCATCAGATCTACTCATACATACAGTATTTTGTGGTGATTCAGTGGTGCGAAGACCATAAGAACAGCACCGAAGGTGCTTTGAACAGTAATTAAAGACCATATAAAACTGTAAAGACAAGATATAAGAAGTCCTTTATGTATTTCAATGCTGAGATTACATGAATAAAACCCTAAGGAACCAGAGGAGATTACAAACCTAATCTCTCTCTTGCTACTTAGGCTCAACCCAAAGAGAATCCAACCCTTACAACGTTTTCCAAGCTCGCCTTATATAGGCCGAGCTTGAGTGGTTTACAGCTAATAAAGACAAAAGACTCAATCGTGGTGGTGTCAGTTTCTGTCGAGTAAGGCGGTTTACGCTCCGAGGCTTCGGCCCTTTGTCATGGTCCGAATCCTTTCCCTCCGAGTCTTTACTTCGCCCGTGTACAACGGCTTCTCTATCTTTAGGCTGGTTCGAGATCTCGTAATCCATCCTCTCGGCATGGTTAGACTTCCCGGATGCGAGACACGTGTTCCGAGGGGTTTTACCCCCTACAGTTTGCCTCTTTCCTTTCCTTGTATTGATGATGCGAGGAGAGGAAATCCCTTTTTCTGCCACCTCCTTGTCGAGTATCCCTATTGCCTGCCACATGTGTACCTTCTTTTATGACACGTTCTCCTAGGCTCGTGGTTTTTCACCTTCTGACCGGTAGAGTCGGTTTCTTCTCACTATTTAAGTTTTGCTTCTCCCTCTAAAAATCTTTTAGACCTTTCGTTTTCATCTTCCTTGGCGCCGGCGGCCTTTTTCCCGTGAAACTTCTTTCACTCGTATCTTCATATCAAACGATCCTTTCGTCCTTTTCTTCTCGACCCACTGTTTTAAGTGATCTTTCCTTCCATAAAGTTAACTTCTTTGGGTTTTTTCTTTCTTTCCTCTTTTATTTCCGGTTGCCTCTGCTATTTCCGTCGCCGGCGGCGTTGCTTTTCCTCTGTTTACATCCTTTTCCATGTCGTCTGTCCCTACGATTGAGGCCCTTTCTCTGAGGCTGAATGGCTTGTTTCCTGATGGAAGGGGCTTTCAAATTGAGTCCATTGATTCTCCCAGATTAACTCCGGAGTTAGTCAGAGCGTATCAGTGCAGCGAAAATGTTCTTGTAGTGACGATTCATCAGATAACTGCTGGATTGCTTCCTCCTCTTTATCGATCTGATAATCCTTTGTTTCTTGAAATTCTTTGTTCTCTTCCTCAACCTCGAGGTGTGATGCAACTTACTTGCAGCGCGATCTTCCTTATTAATCAGTGGGTTCTTCAGTCTGAAAATAATTCTCCTGCCGAGTCCACAGCGAAGTATTATTATACCGCTGTGAACTTCTTTAAACACTACGAGCCCTTTCTGACTGTAGATAATGAGTTAGCTCCTTGGGGTGTTAGCTTTCGGATGGTGAATGGTATCCGAAACATTCTTCCCGGAGCTCTAGATTACTCACTGGACAAAGATTGGTCTTCGGAGCCTATACTCCTTCGAGGTCCAATACTCCGAGGTTGGAAAGATTCTGGTCGATTCATTGTTCGGACCGAGTTCGAGGCAGACCACGAGTTTGAGACTCGACATCTGTTTTCTATCTGCTTTTCTGACGAGGACAGGAGGTTATTTCGTTCATCCTTGGGCAAGGGCAAGGACGTCGTCGTCGAGCCTTCGGGCACCCTGAAGCGTCCTCGGCCTGATGAGGGGACTATGCAGCAGGTAACAAATATTCTCTTCGTTCTTTTCCGAAGTATTCATACTTGCCTCTGTTTGTTTCCTGAGGAAGACGGATCCTTATCTGCAGGGACAGCCTTTAGGTGCCCTAAGTCGTGGCCATGGTTTGATGAAACTGAGCTATGGGGAGAATCCCAAAGTTTCCCGGCCGCTGAAAAAGGCTGCTTTGCAAGCAATTCTGAAAGGTGTTCATACTAACCGTCGCCAGGCTATCAAGGTTTCGTCTAAAGAGACTCCAAGTGCTGACAAAGAAATTCCAGTATCAGCAACGACTGAGATGGTAATCGAAGAGGTGACTGCATCAAGCCCTCGGACTACCCAATCCTTAGTTGTCAGTGGTGCCTCTGCCTCGGCCGTGGTCCCTGCAACCTCGAGTGCCGGTGCTGCCTCGGAGTTTACTCTTTCAACTTTTTTTGCGCCGAAGGTTACGTTAAATGCCTCTACCTCGGCGATAGCAACCTCCACGAATGTGTTTGGTGAGCCCTCTATTCTTTATTCAGACGAGATTGTTACACCAGTAGACCTCCTTTGTCCCCGAGAGGATGGTTCGTATGTTAAGATGGATTCCTCCAAACCGCTTGTCTCCAGTTTTCCACAGAGCTCGGTGTTTCCACCTGCTCCTAGTTATGCTTGCAGATATAAGCAGTCTTATACTGCCGAGAGGTTTAAAGATGTTTTGTATGAAAATTATTGTCCTGACGAATTTACTATCGAGGTTTCAACTCGCTTTGAAGCTCACGCCTCAGATCCCTTAGAGCAGCCTGTAGATCCAGATTTCTGCAAAAAGCTTGGCGATCTCTTCGGAGGTGATTGTCCTCGAGCCGAGTATGATTGTCGCCATCCTCCCTTGTCTTATGAGGAGAATTTGGCCCTGGTTCAGGCGGTGAGTTGCGTTTTGTTGTTGTTCATGCTGATGCTGCTGAAGCGTTTTGTTAATATATTTTTTCCACCTTTTGCTAGGGCGACTACCATGCCACTGGCCTTCTAGCTTACAACTTTGATCAAGCTGGTGAAAACGAGTATTATGCACGAGAGTTTCATCGGATGCAAGAGGAGCTTGCCCAGGAGAAGGTTCGCAGCGCTGAAGCGAAGAGACAATCTATATATAAGTCCCTTATTTTCTCATTTGCTTTTATGGGAGCATCTGCTTTCTGCAGCCTTGCCTAAAACAGGTTTGCTACTTGCTTTTGAAAAGGCGAGCTGGAGAAGCTAGAGAATAAACTTCAGGAGAGTCAATTGACTATTGATCGGCTTCGAAATAGCCGACAATCGCCTCAAGTTGCTTCAAGTAACGAAGGCTATCTTGATGACCGCGCAATGATGTTGGATGAGAGGGATAGAGCTTTGGAAGATGTAAATTACTATAGGCTGAAAAGGCAGGAGGCCGAAAGGACTTATGTAAATGAGAGAAAGAGGGGGGATCAAGCCGAGCGCCTTCTTGAGGAAATGACAAATAGAAATGCGGTGCTGTCCCGAGAAAATCATTTTTTCCAAATGGATACGACCCGACTGACGCAAGAGCGAGATGCAGCTCGCTTGGAGAGGTCGGTCAGTGCCTCGGGTAGGGTTTTAATTGATAGGTTAGAGGAGAGGATCAGAAAGTTGAAAGTGCAACTGTCTACAGTGCAGAACGTTAATAAGGAGCTTACTGCTGCGAATGATGTTCTAAATAGGAGTTGTATCGATAAATGCCGAGAGCTTGCTTCGGCAAACAAGAAGAACGTCCAGACTGCCGCCCTTGTTAATGAATACCGAATAGAATTAGCCAAAAGTGGGGTCATTACTTCTGAGGATATCCGAAAGAATGCCTTGGTGCCTCGCTTTACTAATCAGCACCAAGTTGCTGAATATATGGTTTTGAAAGAGAGTAGGGAGCTAACCCAAAGTTGCTTTTCTGCTTACTTCGTGGCCCTAGCTAAATCGTTGTGTTGTTATTCTTATGTTTGTTGTTTTCGTTTTCAGGCATCGAAGCTAATTTGAAGAAGCAGGCTATTGATGCCGAGGCAGCGAGGGACGATGTCACGAGTCAGCTGGTGACTGAATCCGAGCTGAAGTTGGAAGCCGAGAGGAAGGTTGAGCGGTTGACTAAAAAATTATCCGAAGAACGCCAGCGCCGTTCTGCTGAGTCGGCTAGATTTGCTCGAGAGATTGAGCTAGAACGCAGGCGTCGCACCGAAGAAGTGACAAATCATGCTAAACTATTATCCGAGGAGAAGGAACTTCGCCTTAAACATCAGGCACGTGTGAGGGACCTGGTGGTCGGTTTTGGCCTCGTGCGTCATGAGTTGAGACATGGTCAGGCTATAGAAGAACTTCTTTCTCAGTCTGCTATTACCAATGCCTTTGCTACTAGCAGGGCCTGCCGAAAGCATGGTCGTTTTCTTTTTAGAACCATCGGTGTTGAACCTCCTACTTATGGTGCTATTGGTGCGCATGACTCGGACGTTGCATCTCCCATTGACGAGTATCTGCTTCCTCAGGAAGTTTATGTGGCTTTGGCTAGAAATGAGCTTCGAAAGAGGGGCCTACTGGAGAATTTTTTAAGGATAGCCGATGGTGGTGATGGCGATGATGCTGCTCGAGGTGGTGATTTAGGGAATCTTAATAATGCCGCCGAGGGTACCCATGATGGCCCAAACGAATCCGTTCATTGTCCCGAGGACGGTCCCCGTGATGATGCCGATTGTTCAAAGGATGATTCACGCCCTTAGCTTGTGCATTTGTGTTTTTCCTTTATAGTTGTGTCTGCGCCATTTTGCTTTATACGTGCGTTTTTTGCTAGCACACTTCATGTCCTGTATTTGCACACATACATATAAAGAATTTGTTTTGTTTAAATGTTATGCCCCTCCTCGGGACTGTTTTTTGTTTTGAGGAGGTCCCTTGGCCGAGTAATTCGCTTGTAAATGCAATCGAATCAACTGCCTCGGGGTTCCATCTTCCTCTATAGGTAGATGTTAATCCCATTTATCGTCCCCTCGGCGCCCGAGGACGTGCAGTCCTCGTGGCCGTTTGGTAGTGAGTGCGAATGCATCGTCGGCTTATGTAGCCTTGATTCAAAGTGCTCACCGCTATCGGGGTGTCTTGTGGGTAGAGGACCGTGCCATATAACTCGTAGGGCCCTTACGATTTATATGGTCATCGGCTCTGTGCCTGCTATTCGAGGACTTTTTTATTGTTTGGCGTTTTATGCCTTTGGCGTTACAGCCTGTTTGGCGTTTTA
>JAJJMA010148837.1:10094-22366 GCA_023529015.1 Papaver nudicaule
TGGCGTTACAGCCTGTTTGGCGTTTTATGCCTTTGGCGTTACAGCCTTTGCGATGGTATTGACAGTATTTGGAGTTTGACTTCGATGTGAGCTGCATCAATGAGTGCTATTTTCATTTATTCAATCTCTTCGGATGTTGCTTACAAATGGAGTTATTTTCTTAAGCCAAGTGTTTCAAGTGTCTCCCCTCCACTGGGGTTTTCGATCTTTGACCTTCAAGATTAATCAAACTGTAAGTATCATTACCGAGTTGCCTCTCAATGACAAACGGACCGACCCAGAAAGGTTCCTGCTGGACGCTGTTGCTTTTGCTGGACTCGCCTGATTGTTCATTCGGAGTCTGGATGTTGTATGTTGCTACAAGGAAGTGTTCTCTGTTTTCCGAATGCTGTTTCTCTTCGCTTCTTAGCATCCCAGCTTCAGTGTCGGCTATGAACTTTGCTATATTTTCGTCCGATATCTTCAGGCTCTTGACTTGTTCCGAGCATTTCTTACTTGCTTCTCTTGTTTGCACATCGATTTCATGACATGCTCGAGCCTCGGTGGGGTCACCTCGGATTTCAGCAATCCCTGTTGGTGTTGGGAATCTGATCTTTTGGTGTAAGGTAGATGCAACACCCATGATGCTATGCAACCATGGTCTACCCACGATGGCATTGTAAGGGGAGTCTATGTCCACCACGCAGAATAAAGTTGGTTGCTTCTCGCTTCCCGCATGAACTGTGATCATTAACTCTCCTCGGGGCGTAGACGGCTTTCCATTAAAACCAAATATGTTGTAAACCGAAGGCACCAAAGCAGCCTTCTTGCCCTTCATTTTGTCAAATGTTTGTCCAAATAATATGTCCACAGAACTCCCCGGGTCCACCAATACTTTAGTCATGTCTATCTTCCCCATTTGAAGGGTAATAACCAAAGGGTCATTATGCATCCTGCCCTCATTAGGGATGTCTGCCGCTGAAAAGAACACTGGCTGCTTCTGCCATTCCTCCAAGCGAGTCCTCGTGACCACACTAAATATCTCTTGTCCATCCAAGTCCCTTTTGTGGATTCGTCCAGTCTGGATTCCTTCTAGTCCCTTCGTATGAACAATTGAGTTGCAAGCTCCGAATCTTGGTATATCCCTGTCGATGGTGATTACGTAGGTTTCGTGCTTTGCCTCTTCCTTGGGTTGCGATTGATTTGGAGGTGGTTGTGGCAGCTCTAGTAAGTGCTTGAACTGATCCCTGGCGATAAAGAAGTAAATTTGATCCTGGGCCGTGACACAGTCCTCAGTGGTGTGCCCAAAGAACTTATGGAATTGACAGAAGTTTCTCGAGTTCTTTGTGTGTTTCGGTTGATTTCCTCTACTGCGAGGATATCTGATTTCGCTGGCAAATTCCGATTGTTCAATGATCCGAAGAGCATCTTCGATGGGTACGCAGAGCTTTGGAAGCTTTCTGTCGTGGAATGCAGGAAATCCTGGTTTGGTTGTCCCAAATTTTCTGTTGCCCTGTCCTTGCTGACTATTGCTTCCTTCGGGCTCTCCCCGAGGGTTGTTTCCTCGGTTGTCATTATATTTTCTGTTATCATGATATTTGCCGTCACCAAATTTTCCTTCGTTCCCATATCGACCACTGTCATCTTGGCTTTCTCGCTTTGTCAGGTCCCCGAAGTGAGTGTTTGTTGCTTGCCCTCGCTCTTCAAGCGATAAATTGTTGATGGAGTGGACCTGCTTTAGGATTGTTTCTTTTCCCAGTGCTGCTTGTTCTTTTATTTCCTCCAGGGTGATTCGCTCCTTCTGGTATTTCCTAAGGTCTTGTAACGTTTCAAGGTTCTTCGAAAAGAGTCTGTCATACAGAGGGTGATCTTTGTTGACTCTCCCGGACGTACTCGAATGCTAAATAGTTTCTCCACTCCAGGCTTGGAGGAATTGTTGTATAGAAAATGTAGAATAAAGACTTTGGAGAACTCCTCGAAGGACGAGATCGAGCCAGCTGCGAGGTTATCATACCATGCGAGAGCTTCTCCCTTCAAGCTAGAGGGGAAATATTTGCAAAGCACTTCATCCCGATTGGCGTAAGCTAGGAAGACTCGAAGATACATCTTGATGTGTACAGTGGGGTCCTCTGTTCCGTCGAAGATGGAGGTGAAAGTTGGCATCGTGCATTTTACTGGAATAGGTAATGAAAGGATTTCCAAACTTATTGGAGAGCGGTTTACGTCGTTCATGGCTTGAGTGAGCTTAATTCTATCACTCGATTGGATTCTGTTGTCAAAGAGCTCTGCTCGGAGTGCTTTAATTTGGTCCATCATTACTTGCTGCAAGGCTCTTGTCTCGGCATCCTTCCTCGCTGAGTTACCTTCGGTGAATGTATGCATGCTTGCTTTTGTGTACTCTGGAGGTGCAATCTTTTTGCTAGACACCGTGATTCCGTGACCTTTACTAGTGCCCTTGACCTTCGTGCCTGTTTTAGATTCGGAGAGTTCTTTCGGTCGAGATGCGTTACTTGGACGAGAGTGTCCTTCGCTGCCTCCTTTGTAATTTGAAGCCGATTTTTCCGCTGCCTTTTTGTTTGCTTCGGCCAGCTGTTTCTTTAGCTTTCTTATTTTCCTGTTTTTCAAGATTAACTTTCTAAATTGTTCAGCTCTGGCCGTATTTGCTTCGGTAGGTTGTTGTTCAGGCATTTCGTTTTCAGGGTCAGATGCTTCGTCTTCATCTTCCTCGTTTTCTCCGTTTTCTTCCTGTATGTGCTGTTGGCGTGGTTCATCGGCCTCTGGAAATCCTTTTCCCTCGGGACCTAAATCCTCTATCAACACTTCGTCTTCGTTTATGTGTTCTCGGTGTTGGACTGTGCTAGCCGCTACCTCGGGGGATAACCCTTTACTGGTTGAGAATCTGGTATTGTGCTGTCTGGACGATCCAGTACCTTGCTTCGAGGATCCTACTCGTTGCTTCGGAGCGTGTTCCGATTGGGAAGCCATTTTGGCTATGACCTGTCAAGAAACAAAAAACCCGTGAGGTCCAAGGCGGCTAGCGCAGTGTACTTTGTCGGCCATGTAAATCTACTCTGCAACTAATTTTTTCAGAAGAAATTCAGTAGGTCGTATTTGCCCTTTTTAGGCGTACTCCTAACTGCTTATTTTGTCTTTTAGCTCAAATCATCCCTTTTTCATCAGGGTCTGTTTATTAGAGTTTTATTTCCAAATATAGCACGAAAATGGAAAATCCCCAAAATGAATTTTTATGTACATCATGAAATTTGAGAACCCTAAAATGGATTTTTACATATGTTATGAGCTTTGAAAACCCTAAAATGGATTCCTATGGATAACATGAGTTTTGAAAACCCTAAAATGGATTTTGGTGTGTAACAAGAGTTTTGAGAACCCTTACAATGGATTTCTGTATATATCATGAGTTTTGAAAAACCCTAAAATGGATTTCTGGAATCAGCACGATTTTGCAATTGTTTGTGTTCTATGCAGTAAAAGGTATAAAGCGAATATAAATCGACTTCATCATGCCGAGGTTTTGAGAACTCTTTAATGGATGATTTTATCATCTGTTGCTATGCTCAAAAAACTCATAAACATGCCAAAGCCTTTAAGGTTTTTTGGATGCTTAAGGTATAAGAGCTGTTTTTCAGAAATCTAGCTTTTGAAAATCTTTTGAGAAGATTAGAACGAAATATAACAACAAAAAATTTGAAAACCCGAAAAATCACAGGCAAACCCTAAGTTGTTTTAATCATCCCTGTTTCTAGCGCCAAACTGTACGAGTAGAAAATCTGCATAGGTACTCAAGGTACCACATCCATCAGATCTACTCATACATACAGTATTTTGTGGTGATTCAGTGGTGCGAAGACCATAAGAACAGCACCGAAGGTGCTTTGAACAGTAATTAAAGACCATATAAAACTGTAAAGACAAGATATAAGAAGTCCTTTATGTATTTCAATGCTGAGATTACATGAATAAAACCCTAAGGAACCAGAGGAGATTACAAACCTAATCTCTCTCTTGCAACTTAGGCTCAACCCAAAGAGAATCCAACCCTTACAATCGCCTTATATAGGCCGAGCTTGAGTGGTTTACAACTAATAAAGACAAAAGACTCAATCGTGGTGGTGTCAGTTTCTGTCGAGTAAGGCGGTTTACGCTCCGAGGATTCGGCCCTTTGTCATGGTCCGAATCCTTTCCCTCCGAGTCTTTACTTCGCACGTGTACAACGGCTTCTCTATCTTTAGGCTGGTCCGAGATCTCGTAATCCATCCTCTCGGCATGGTTAGACTTCCCGGATGCGAGACACGTGTTCCGAGGGGTTTTACCCCCTACACACATCGTCTCTATTGTTGGATCCAATCAAGGTTGTGAAATCGTGAATCGTGGAACGAATCGTTTTTCATTTTTGAGAATCGAATCGTATATTAAATCGTGAATCGTAGATTCATGGTTGATTTTTGACTCGTATATATGCCCATAAATATCATATATATTTCCTATATTATTGTCTTGAATGAGTTATAAGATATTAAGTGGCTACAATTTCAATTAATAATTAAAATAAAACTTATATGAACATCATATAAATATTAAATAAGGTCAATATTATCACAAATCTGAAGCTCAGTGCAGTGGTTCATTGCTAATAAATCTACCTGTAGGTCGCGGGTTCGAAACTTCCCATTTTTGTTTTTTCTGCACAGTAATTCCTCATTTAAAACAGGCTTCCGACGTGGTCAAACAGTCACGAATCGTTGACCAGGTCAAATTCCACGATTTACAGTTAAATCGATTCACAAGTGCGACTCGACTCGATTTGGGAAATATGTGAGTCGAATCGTACGATTCAACTCGTGAATCGTACGATTTTGACAACCTTGGATCCAATCACTATATTTTTCACGGGATATATTAATGTACACGTAGAATTACTCCTCCCCGAAGGGACCATCTGATCGATTTAAGATTCGGGTAGGGCAGGTGTCCCTTCCAACTGTATCAGAAAGTGAGTCATCACCTATCCCTTCCTAAAACGTGCTAAGATATTTCAGCAATGCTACAGGGACCGAGAAATGTCTAATGAACAGTTAAAAAAAACCGAAACTGTGAGAGGGAGGAGGTGGAGGTGGTGGAGCAGGGGGGCAGGGGAAAAACCCTCACACAGTTTCGGGTTTTTTTTACTGTAGCTTAGACATTTCTCGGTCAGTTTAGATTAATTCAAGATATTTTCTTTTCAGGTCGACCGACCGACTAGATAAAAAATATGCAAGTACTTTTATTTTTTAACATGACGTGCAACAAACAAGGCAACCACACAGCAATCGACATGTGCTACCGCAAATAAACAAACAGCCACTTAGATAACTCTATAAATACCCGTTGCATCAAAAAAAAAAAAACTCTATAAATACCCACACAAGAAGAGAGTACAAAACCAAATATCTTGTACAAGAAGTTCATTCTCTCATCTAGTAAATCTCATTTACCTATCATTTCAAGAGTGCGAAGATGTCTGCTGATCAGAGTCCTCCCAAGACAAATGGATGGGTTGAATCAGCTACCAACGCAACTAACACTGCCGGGGGACATGTTGCCAATGCAGCTACAGCATCTAGAGACTATGTAGCCGGTGCAGCCAACACTACAACCAATACTGCCCAGCAGAAAAAAGAAGCGACCTCCGGCTTCCTTGCCAATACAGCTCAAACAGCTAGGGGTCATGTTGCCAGTGCAGCCGACTCTGTTGCCAATGCAGCTCTAGCAACTAGAGACTATGTAGCCGGTGCAGCCAACACTACCACCAATACTGCCCAACAGAAAAAGGAAGAGACCTCCGACTTCCTGGCCAATACAGCTCAAACAGCTAGGGAGAATGTAAATGGTGCAGTCAACACTACCACCAATACTGCCCAACAGAAAAAAGAAGAGACCTCCGACTTACTTGCCAACACAGCTGAAACATCTAGGGGGCATGTTGCCAATGCAGCTGACTCTGTATCTAAAGCTGCCCAACCGAAAAAGGAAGAGACCCCAGCACAAAAATATAATACGTTGTACTTTCTATCATCCCTCATTTGTGTTGTTTGGCTAATCTCATTTTAGTTTTTCTTTAGGCAGAGAGAATGCATCTTGTTTAATTATATTTTCTTTAGATGTTTCTTATGGTTGTAACAATTTGCTTATAATGAATGTGTCAAAATCCAAGATAAACCCATTAAATACATGCAAACTAGTAATGAATTCCCAATCAAAGTTCCTATCTTGGCAAATCAATTCATCAATAATGAACATGATGAAAAGAAAAGGAAGTAACTTTTTACCCCTGAAGCAACTTGAGATTCAAGACCAATATCAATACAGTATTGCAAATCTTCATTATAGAAGCAGCGAATAGGTTTGTAGAGAATATTGTGAATGATGTACTGTAGTTGAACCATCAGCCTTCATTCTTTGTTTCACTCTAGAATTCTTCTGTTTGCAGAGTTTGTAGAACAATGGATGGACCATTCATTTTCATGGTCTTGGAAGAGGGCCGGGTGATAATAATGGATCGATACATACCACTGGGCCAGATGACCGCTCAAAATCACCAAGGTTACTAAACGGGTACCGATTTGTCTGAGAGTATACAAAATACCAGATAACAAAAGAGGAAGGATCCCATGACATGGTCAAAATGACACTATCTTAACATTGTGTCGCTGTTTTTTTTTTATAATTTCTGAATTCGAAGGTAATTTTTTTAGGGCATACTCTTCAAACAAATTAGTACACCATTGAAAATCATGGTAACGGTGGATCAAAGAAGAAGATGATTTAGAGAAGAAAAAAAGATCAGGGTTCAATTGATTATGAATTTTGCGAGACTATGAAGAAGAAAAAAAAAAGTCGGCGACAAGAACGGAAAAACAGAAAACAAAACTCACAATATAAGGTTATTTTTCTCTCTTTTTGGGCCCTCCGGTCGGCCCAGAGAGACCTAAGGCTCGTCTATTTAAGGTGACTCGTCCGATTAATGTCTTTTTTGCTTATTGAAACGTGCTTTGAGCCCTTCGACAATTCTGCCTCCCCTCCCACTCCATAGATTACCTAAATGCCCTTTCTATCAAATGTCTAAGTTATCCCTCAATTAGCATTTGAAATTACTAGTATACCCTTTAACTAATTCACATATATATACTTAATCCCATCTCTAAAACCAAACCAAAAAAACTTTGGTTTCTTCTCCCATTTGGTTGCTTCTTCTTCTTCTTCTTCTTCTTCTTATTCTTCTTTTCTTCTCTACCAAACGAAAACCGAACCGAATTCATCGCAAAATCATCGCGAAATCATCGTAACTCGTCGATTTACAAAAAATTAATCGTCGCGCATTCTATATAACATGACGAGGAAAAAATCAAGGGTTGGTCGAGGTGACAAACAACCAAAACCTCCACCAGATCCGATTAAACCCACCCTTGCCGAAGTTCAACGTCGAAATCGAATTGAGCGTGGAAAAGACGAAATGGTCACGATTCGAAGGTAATTTCGCAAACCCATTTCATCCTATTTGATTATTATGGTGTGTGTATGAAGTATTATGTTGTTTTGATGGGTGAATCGAGATTTTTTTGATGCAAAAAGCAGTTTCAGAAACATATTCGGCCCAAAAAAAAAAACCAGAATAGGGGTCGAAGGCTCCATTGTTCTTGAGAACGAAGAGTTATTCGACCTCTATTCTGGGTTTTTTTGGGGGCCGAATAAAGGTTTGGCCCCCTTTTTTTTTTGGGCCGAATATGCATTCGGCCCACAAAGAGACCCAAAGATAGAGGCCGAATGTGCATTCGGCCTCTACTATCCCCACCAGATAGCCGCCGAATGTTCAACTGTCTCCCTCTATTTCAGCTTTTCTACCTTGTGCTCAATTGTGAATAATTGTTGTGTGTACCGCTTAATGTGTTGAATTTTTCTTGTTTTGGTGTTGAATGTATAGTTGTATGAGTTGAAATTGGGTGTTTTAAGTTGAATTTATGACATATATGAGCGGGATGTTGTTTTGTTAATGCTTTATTTAGGGGTAAGAAGGGGAGAATGGAAGTTTCTCCGCATAAAGAAGGGGAAACACCGGAAGCTCGCAATAAGGGTAAACCCTTGGGTGCCGAGAATAGGTTGTTAAAAAAGACGGGCCCCGTGGTTATCCGTGAACCATCATCTATGGGGAGAGAAGATGAAGATGTTGAAGAAGTACCACAACAATCAAGAAAGGGCAAAGAGAAGGTAGTTGCTACTCCTCGTAACATACAGAGTAATGTTCCCCCAAGACACTTGTTATTAGACCCTACAAACGACGGAAAACCCCATGGTCTTCCACGTGATGGTGGTAAAGTGTTGATTGGTTACGCGGAGTCATATGCTTCGGTAGTATATTCGACCAAGGTATGTGTATCGATCGAGAAACAATAGTCAATTCATTTAATTATGTTATTGATTTATTATTCTTTTTTTGGTTTGACGACAATTCATTTCATTATGTTGGGTTGTAGGATACCGCAAATGCAGTCTGGTTACTTAGAGCACAAAAAGCGGCCAAATGGAGTCTTGACAATGAGGTGGATGGGGTAAAGGATATTGTGGGAAAATCTGGTCTATTGGAGGCAATCAACCATCATATGCCCGAGAATGATATGGTAACATGTTCGGCTATCGCCGAAAGGTTTCAACCGGAGACCGGAACAATCCACATGCCATTCGGTGAGGTTGGTATAAAAGCCGATGCCCCAAACACATTCAAGGCCTCAAGGTTAGAGGTAAACTAGTGGATGCTGGTTTTAGAGATATGGAATGGAAGAAATGTATCCTTGGGCAAAAGATGTTCTTGGTTGGGATCAACGAAAAGTTGAGCTCGAATGTTGTAAAGTCGTGAAAGATGTGGAAGAAAAAGACTTTGGGGGCCACATGACACATAAGAAGATTAGATTTTTTAAGTTGACGAACTTGAAGAAATAGTTTGAAGGAACCTTGGGCAAATCAAGAGACCGAGTTATATCCGAGAAAGAAGTGAAGCATACCGCTGGGGCTTATATCTTGTACCATCTTGGGCCCCTCATCTTTCCTGACAGCACGGGGAACTTGGTGAGTACAAACTATCTGCAGTTGTTGACGGATCTCACCAAACTTGATGAGTACGCGTGGGGAACTACCTCGCTTGGTCACCTACTCTCAAACTTGGAAAGGCCTCTAGGATTGAAACTAAAATCCTTGGAGGAAATTGGAACTTATTCCAGGTAAATCTCGACCCATGTAATTGTCTTATCCGCATATTTTTATATTTCTATATTTGTTCACTGTTTGTTTTTAAATTGTATGAAGGGATGGATATATGATCATTCTGACAAATTGAAGTTGGTCAAGAAAGTCGATGAGAATAAGTGGGACGCTAGCAAGCCTACCACGGCGAAATACAAATTCATAGACAACATAAACAAATTGAAGTACAAAGGCAATCGATTGGTTGAGTTGAGAAAGAGGTTAGATCAAATGAAGGCTGAAGAGTTCACCTTTACCCCCTACGAGAACCGTGAACCTGAACTCGGCACGATAGTTTCACAACGAGACTTGCCGATTTCTACGTACTATGGTCCGTTGTTCTTTCCTTTTGGTTATGCCATGTATGATCCCCGCTGTATTCTAAGGCAATTGGGCTATATACAAACTATCCCAGATGAGAAGACAAGGTTGTTCAAGTTGAGGCCAAAGGGTGGTGGCAAAGATGACACCAAGAGCACTGACCATGCATGGATTCATAAGTATGAACCTCGACCAGCACACGAATGGTGGAACACACTTGACACCCACAATATTCGTGTGGAGAATCTTCGACACATCATGGACGATCCAACCGAAACAGTTGATGGGTACATGGATTGGTACAATCAGATTTCTCACGCTCTTATTGTTAACCGGGAATCCCAGGCTGAAGTAGATGAGCAAAGGAGGACGGATGAGCCAAAGGAAGGAGCTAACAAGGCCAAAAATAAAAAGAAAGCTTCTACAGCTTTCGAGAAGGCCAAAGAGTTATTCGTAAGTGTTTTTCATTGTCTTTTTTTAATAACATAAGGTTATGCAAGTATAAATGATAGCATTTTGTTGTTGATTTGAATTGTGTATAGCTATCAAAGTCTAGGGGGATTTTGAAGAAAATGAAGGCTAAGTTGGCGTGCAAGAAAGGTATGAGTGTGGCCGAATTCCGTAGCTGCCATGATTGGGAACAATTGATTGAAAGCTATGCCAATAACACAATGGCAAGTAAGAGGCCGCGCAATGAGGGAGAAGGTTCGAGTGGAGGCGGTCTTGCTGATGATGGTGATGATGATGATGAAGAAGGTGATGGTGGTCGCGCGAAAAGAGGGCGTGGACAGTGAAGCTTTGAACTCTTACATGCTTGAACTTTGAACTCTTTCAACTTTTATCTTTGAATTTAGTAAACTTGAAAACTTTGATATTGTTTACCTTATGTTTGTGTTAGAATCCTTTGTTTTCTTTTCAAACTTGAAACTCTTAATCTTTGTACTATAAGTTTGAACCTTGTATGCAATGCTTTGGTTATGTGGTTATGTTATTTGTTATGTTGGGGAAGAGAAGAACAAAGTACAAACAAATACGCAGGGTAATTCGGCTCCTACCATGAAATTGTCGTGAGAGCCGAATTCACATTCGGCCCCTATTACTGGTTTATCGTGACAGCCGAATCAGCATTCGACCCCTACTGCTAGTTTATCGTGACAGCCGAATCAGCATTCGGCTGCTACAAGTTTAGGTTATGAGGGCCGTTATGTGTCTTGAGTTAGTTGCTAAAGGGGAAGTAATATGTGTCTTGAGTTAGTTGCTACATCAATGTAATGCTTTGATTCAATGAATGATTAAGTGAGTATTTTAGTAATGGAATAGAACACAGTTGTATTTTATAACCCGGTTACAGAATAAAATCCGGCACAAATTGCATTTCGTGTGAGCCGAATGTACAAAAAATGGAATTGCATCCAAACAAAAACCAACAAGAACATTCGGGAAAACGTAGTAAGTTAACCCAAGTCGGTGACCATCTCTTCGATTCCTTGAACTTCTTCAACCCCGACAGTTGTTTCTACTTCTTCAATGTAAGAGTGCATTTCAATCAAATCATCATCATCCAAGTCTTCACTATCATAGTTCGATACGTTACATTGAGGGATGCCTTGCTCCATGTGGTAAGCGGTCCATTCATCAATTCTCGTCTTGTATTTCTCATACCAATCACATGAGTAGTTTATCTCAATGTTAGGCCAAAAGGTATGGGGATGAAATGGAGGTAGTGGGCAACTAGGTTGTAGCTTGAGACCAATAAAATGACATCTTCCTGTTAGGGCATTGTCCGGTCAAACCCACTAGCGTTGGTATGTCAAGCTAGTTGTCAGTTTTAGGTGTCAAAATTCAATTCTTGATTTAGCCTACTAGAGTTTAGATTTCGGAAATGGGATATAGACAGAGTAGTAGAGACCTTGAAGACGAAGACTGTGAAGACAAAGAAGACATCAAGTATTCTTCATCGACAAAAGGTTAGTAGGAGTTATGACTTTATGGATATTCTTCTATTTCTACTTTCTCTATTCTTTCGAAATATAGTCGACTACTTTAGTAGTAATGTAGCGATTGAGATCGTGTTCTTGTGTAACATGGCTTTATGTCATGACCAGTATTTGATCCCACGAATACTGTGAATCAAGAACATATGAGATAGATTCGACGCCATATGACCATTTCAATAGTTTGCTTGCAAACTGTTATGTTGGATATGGATGAATCTAAAGGAGTGCTCTTGAGCAAAGAGCCTATGGATCATAGCTGAGGACGTTCTCACGTCTAAGTACTGGCTCAGCCCAGTTCTTCCAGCGAAGACCGAGTTTGACCAAATTTGACCAGCAGGCGGTTCCCGAACCGGTTTGCGTACCAGAAGCTGAAAATCTCCTGTGTCGCATTAGTTCCCGTACCTGGCTATCAGTACGTGAACCTGACACGGAGAGTTTTCTGGAAAGTCGAATTAAGAGTTTTATTCTTTCAGAATTTCACTCTAGGTCAAATTCCAACTCCTTTATCTCTTAGATGGACTTGTGTGAAACATAAATACCTTTTGTGTTCCATCTAACGATCCTCAATGAGTCAATAAGATAAGATTATCTCTGGTCTGTTGGATTCCTATCTTGAAGTGTTTTTGAGCCAACAAAACACTTGGCAGATAAATCTAAAAAGGAATTTCAATTGAGATTAAT